>PVJH01001388.1:0-212546 GCA_004026705.1 Nesogale talazaci | reverse complement strand
AGCTGCACCATAAGCAACAGCCTCATCAGGGTTGATACTCTTATTCAGTTCCTTTCCATTGAAAAAATCCTGAAGAAGTTTCTGGATCTTAGGAATACGGGTAGAACCACCCACCAGGACAATGTCATGAATCTGTGACTTGTCAAGCTTAGCATCTCTAAGGGCTTTCTCCACAGGGTCCAGGGTGCCTCTGAACAGGTCAGCATTCAATTCTTTGAATCAGGCCCGGGTGATAGAAGTATAAAAGTCGATGCCTTCATAAAGAGAGTCAATCTCAATACTGGCCTGGGTGCTAGAAGAAAGTGTGCGCTTTGCACGCTCACAAGCAGTGCGTGGGCGACGGACAGCTCTCTTATTCTCACTGATGTCTTTTTTGTGCTTGCGCTTGAACTCGGCAATAAAATGGTTGACCATTCGGTTGTCAAAATCTTCTCCACCCAAGTGGGTGTCTCCAGCTGTAGATTTTACCTCAAAGATGCCAGCTTCAATAGTGAGGATTGACACATCAAATGTGCCACCTCCCAAATCAAAGATCAGCACATTTCTCTCAGCACCCACCTTTTTGTCCAAGCCATAAGCAATTGCAGCAGCAGTTGGCTCGTTGATGATTCTAAGTACATTGAGGCCAGCAATGGTTCCAGCATCTTTGGTAGCCTGGCGCTGAGAGTCATTGAAATAGGCTGGTACAGTGACGACAGCATTGGTGACCGTCTTCCCAAGGTAGGCTTCGGCAATTTCCTTCATCTTTGTCAGAACCATAGAGGAGACCTCCTCTGGATAGAAGCTTTTTGTTTCACCCTTATATTCTACTTGGACTTTAGGCCTGCCTGCATCATTCACCACCACGAAGGGCCAATGTTTCATATCAGACTGGACAACAGCATCATCAAATCTTCGTCCAATCAGACGTTTGGCATCAAAAACCGTGTTTGTGAGATTCATAGCAACTTGATTCTTTGTGGCATCGCCGATTAATCGTTCTGTGTCCGTAAAGGCAACATAGCTTGGGGTGGTTCGGTTGCCCTGATCATTTGCAATTATTTCCACTTTTCCGTGCTGAAAGACACCCACGCAAGAGTAGGTGGTACCAAGATCGATGCCAACGACGGGTCCCTTAGACATGATTGCTCAGGTTAGATGCCGGACCAGGGGAAGTTACAAAAAAAAAAAAGTAAATTGTTGAGCTGCAGCCGCGCTAAATGAGACCCGAGACTATAAATCTTTACAAGATTATAAAGTCCTGACTTTTCTTGTGGAGTGGCTGGTGATTTCAAATAGCCCTTATAGCTGTCAGTCCAATGAATAATCACTACACCACATATAGGTGGGCTCAAATTCTTCCTGGTAAGTCTCTAAACCATGTGAATATGTTGACTCCTTGAGCTATTCCTAACTTCTTTATAATTCTATAATGAATTGAGGAACGGTTTTGTTATATATAATAGAGAACTTTCCCCTCTCCTAATCTTATGTCCTTGGGACTTTCATCTTCTCACCTGTGTTTTCCAGCAGACTCTTACATTTCCATGTGGGTGATTCTACTGACGGTGACTTGTTTGGTCACGATTACGCATCCTTGAGCAAGCATTAATATTCTCTGATCATCCACCAATATTCTGGCCCCCTTGGAAGATTCAATTTAGAAAGTGTAGGATGTAAATTTTATAAGCTTTTTATCTGCTCTGTTAAATGTTTACTGCAGCTGAGTCATGCCATAAAAATAAATTACATCTTGTATTTCCATTGGAAACTCTGATTGTGTGTGTGTGCCAGCCTGAACTTTCCCATTCTACAGCAACTGTTGCATTTGAAGGAGTTGTGTGAAACTGTCGAACCCTCAGGAGAGATAGAAAGTACTGAAGCCGAATAGAAGTTATATATTAGACTCAGGTTCTTTATTCAAGTATAGTCTGGTTTGGGAGGATAGAGCAATTGTTAGCTGTTTTGAATATAGTTTGTAAAAATGACCCCTATTCACAAACCATTTGCAGAGCGTTAACTGAATTAACTTTCATCAAATTGAATAGACTTTATTTCTGACCTCTGAGTCAAGTTTTGTCATGGGGATCAATATTTAATGAATGCGAGTATAATTGTGAGGAAATACATAGTATTACAACATGAATTCTTTTCTTCTTCCCGAAAACAGATAAATAAAATAGTGCTTTAGAATTGGTTCTGACTCATGTCTACCCAATAGGTTAAGTAGATCTACTGTGTATAATTTGTAGTTCTTGTTAGTTGTCATCCAGTTGGTCTGACTCACAGTATGCAGAACAGAAAAGAAACATGACACAGTTCCCTGCCATCTTAACTGTGTTTTTATGTTTGAGCCCATTTTTGTAGACATTATGTCAATTACCTTGTTGAGGGACTTCCTCTTTTTCACTGCTCCCCTTATTTTACCAAAGTTTTATATCCTTCTCCAACAACTGGTCTTTTCTAATATGTCCAAAGTATATGAGACAAAAGCTGGCATGCTTGCCTACATAAAGCATTCTGACTGTATTTCTTCCATGACAGACCTGTTTGTTCATTTGCCAATATATGGTATTTTCAATATTCTTATCTAGCATTATATTTCCAATGCCTTCATTTTTCTTCCATCTTCCTTATTCAGTCCCCAATTTTCACATGTCTACGAGGTGACTTAAAATGCCATGGCTTGGGTCAGGCATGCCTTAGTCCTCAAAGTTTCACCTTGTTTTCCTCTTTTAAAGAGGTCTTTTTCAGAAGATTTACCCAACACAGCACTTCTCCTGTCGTCTTGACTGCTGCCTCCCTGAGCCTTCATTTGGAAGCAAGCAAGATACAACTCTTGTCAACTCCATCCTTTTCTATGTTCATCAGGATGTTACTCATTGATCCAACTGACCCAATTGTAATCCATACTGAAGGCTGCAATCCTTGATCTTCAGTGAATACTTTCAGCAAACCAGGCTGTTATTTGCATATCACAGGTTATTAATAAACCTTCCTCCAAATAAGATATCAAATTCTTCCTAATGTAAACCAGCTCTTTGATTATTTACATGGCTGTAATCTTTACCAAAACAGAGTACCTCATCTTTCTCTCAGAAAGCAGTTGAAGGATTTGAATTGTTGATGTTGTCCTTAGAAGTTCATACTTAATTCTTTGCAGTACCAGTCTCATTTTTTCCATATGCCATTTCCCTTATATCATTTTGATTTGATTACATTTGAAGGCTTCACTGTTCCAGTCTGATGGTTTTCCCAATCACAAGTTCCTTCAATAAGCATGTACATGTCAATGTTTGAACAGTATTTTTCTTCAACTGTAATGTTTTCAAAACATAAGAAATATAAAGTATTTTCTGCTTTGACAGTATGTTGGTTTTTTTCCCCTCCATACCTCTTTTCCTAAAAATAGAGGTTAAGCATTCATTGCAAAGAATACAACAGCAAGAAAATAAAAAAGGAAAATAAAATAAAATAAAATATATTCATGAAAAGAAAAATATAAAGGAAAATTTTGAAACTTAATAAAAAGGAAAATTCCTAAGCCTCCTTGTGTTGAAGGAATATATAAGCAATTTTGGTGCTTTTTGTATTTTTTACTAAAGGTGCACATAAACGTCTACCACATCCAACCAAATCTCACAGAAAAACAAATGGAATTAGAAAACTTTTAAATTAAATTTATACATATATGAAAATTGATATATGAATGAAATATTTTAAATATATGCATATATATTAATCACTGCCAAGGAGTTGATTCCAAATCATTGCCACCATACTAGATGGAGTAGAATTAATCCTTTGGTTTTCCAAGGCTGAGAATTATAACTGAAGTAGGAAACTTCATATTTTCCCCTCCAAGCTGAGGTTTCAAACTGGTGATCCTGTGGCTATCAGCCCAACTCATAACCCACTCTGTCATCAGAGGGCCTCATATGAATATCTAAAGGATATTAAAACATTTTCTCATGGAACTACCTTCCCATTTGAAAACTCAAGCTTGTGTTATGTTTATTCTTTAAGTTTGTGTGACACTTCCCAGTCCTCCCCCAAGGTTAAGATCTATTTGGCCGTTCCTTTGGCATGCTTTTCTTATTAGCATCGTGCATAGTATCTGCAGCTAAAGCACCTTGCTTCAACATTCCATTGTAATGTTCACATCCCAAAACCCAGGACTTTGGTTGGATTTTGACTTGTAGGGATACTATGCAGTTTCTGGAACTACATGCCAGTATTTAGATCTCTAAAATGTCCTCTGTCTGCTTCTTCTTTCCTCTAATTCCTTTTACTTTCCTCTTGTCCCACTAGCATGTTCAGCCTTCATTTGGGTTTTGGTAATTCCTCTTATCTACATTGCCATGGACCAAGTACCACCAGGCATCCTACAACCTCCTGCCATTGATTTTAGATTACCTCTTCTTTCCTTGTCCCTAAATTCTTTTTCCTCCCCCTTTCCCCCCACCCTGCCTTGCCTCCTGTATCTCCCTGGAACTGTTTGTCCAATTGTTCTTTTCTCCTTTCGATTGGTTATCCCACTAAATTATCTTAGACATGCATGCAGAGACAATAATAAGCCCCCCAAATAAGTCAAAGCAAAGTGTAATAACAAAACAAAAACAACAAAAATAAAGCCAATAAGTAGTTCCAGTTCTGTCTGTTGACCTTTAAGAATGTTTTCCAGTCAAGTCTGATGGGGTGCCATTTTCTGGTCCCAAAGTCTATTTTTGGTATTCCCCGGGGACTTCATTGTTTTGCTCCCCTGGCTACCTGGTTGCATGCCCTTGATGTTTTTCCCTTGTGTGTGGTGGGGTCAGATTGGGCACAAATTCCCGATTTTGTCTCCAGTCTTGTCTCCCATAACAATATGGATCAGTGAGGAATGTCTTGTCTAACAGGAGCCAGCCCTATGGTCCTCTCTGAGCATTGGCTGGCCCAATCAGAATATTGTCCTTGAACCTTGGTGGACCAGGGTGTTTTCCACTCTCTCTTTATTTGCTCTTTCCTCTTTATTTCCTTTCCTCTTTATTTGCTCCTGATCAGAAGTGCCCCTCTTCCTGAGATGCAGCTTCAGTGCTGTCCTTTGAACGAATTCTTCTGGGTGGGGGTTGGAATTGAGCATGGGGTTTGGAGAGTTGTCCATTTAGTTAGGTTTGGGTCAGGTCCCACAGACCTTTCTGTTAGTTTGCTGCTTCATGGCAGTATGCTGCATTTATGTCTTGGCACAACAGATTGAAGTCTGGTTCCTCTGTCCCTCTCCTGTGGAGATATAAAGACTCCCTTTCCCTTTGGTGGGTTAGTACCCTGTTTCCCCACTAGTTATGTCTTCCTTCCTTCCTTCCTTTCCACCATCTTTTTATTTGGCTTCCATATGTATCCCTGGATTAGATCTGCCCCCTACCATGGTACCTGGACTTAACCCATTGAATGTATGTATACAGTAGTTCTCCCCTTATGCCTCTTTTGCATTTTAAAGCTTACCTCAATGGATTCGTGTTGTACTTGTCTTGTTGTGCTTGGTTTATTTGCTTAGCAAAATTTCCTCCAATTCTTCCTGTGAGGCAATGTGCTTCATGTGTTGACCACTGTTTTTTAGGGGTATATAATACTCCATTGTTTGTTTGTGTCACAGTTTTTAAATTTATTTGTCGATTGTTGGAAATTTGAGTTGTTTTCTATTCCTTGTGATTGTGAACTGTGCCACAATCATCATATACTCTATTCAACTATGTTTAACCAAAAGAGTTCTACCCATATTATCATTCATATTGAATATGGTCAATCACTTGAATCTTTATCAATTTAGTACTCAAATTAACATTCATAGTGAATAGTTTGTATTTATTTGATTACTAATTTTTGGGGGGGCATCACTTCCCTCTGATGGTCGTGGGAGCTACCCAGCCTTGCTCCCGGAGAGCTGCTGGATTTGAACTGCCAAGCCAATGGGCTGCAGTCCTGCACTCAACCACTATGCCACTGGGGCTCAGCCCTTGATTACTAATTATATTCCATATTTTAATTTGTTTTTTTGTCATTTACACATGTTTTTCTTTTTAAATTCCTTCTTCATACTTTACCAACTTATCTTACTGTCAGCAATCTCCAATATACTTTATATTATGATAATAGCACTTGTGGTATAGACAATATGTACATACTTGTATGTACATTGTAGAATATACAAATAGGTTAATTTAATCCCTTGCTCAATTGATTGATTAGCAAGTTGTTACACTAAAAATTTCTATCAAGTACAAATATATATATTCTGTCTTTATGTGCTTTCACATATTTATTGTAAAAGTATGTATAGCAGGTTATTTACCTAGTCAATGCTTGTCATATGTGGAACTTCGTGCTAAAATTTCATCAAAAAGATTGTGTGGTCATCACCAATATCTATTATGGAATTTTTCATACTAAAATCAGACTATTCTGCAATGATACTTCTGCAATGATGCCTTCTACGTTCCCCCTTTCTCCTGTTGTGTTCTGTCTTTGATTCTTCTTTTTCTCACTCACTGTTTAATAAGTCTGTGCACAATGTGGACAAAGGTGATAGGTAAAAGTTGATGTGTTGGATTAGAAGACACAAGGAACAATTTCTTCCCTATTCCAAGATTTTAATACAATTTCTTTCTATTTTATTGTGTATCTCATGTCATAATGCCTATATTTCTACCAATTTATATTTTCTAATACATTTTAACTTTAATCCATATACAGCTAATTATTTTATAAAGCATAAAATAAAAATCATATTATTACTCATTCTCCATGATGATAGATAGATGTACAACTGATATTTATTGAGTGTCTGATTTCTTCTCCACTAATGTAAATGCCATCATTTTACTGTGTTCTGCAGCTTATAGTTGAAGATTTTATCAGATCAATTTATCTATTTGTTCTTCCACCAGCATTAAACTAATTTTATTAAGTAGCAGCATAATAGCTTTTGTATTTTCTGGAGCTAATGGCTCCTGTAGACCATTACTCATTTATCTTAGAATTATCTAAGTTTTTTTCAGAATATATGTTTATTATTTTAGATTAATTTTAAAATAATATTTTAAAACTTTATTTGATTCTATTATGAGTTACTGGTACATTTTGAGATTGATTTGTGTGTAGGTGTTTAAAACTAATCCTTTGTGATGGCGATTTTTCATTTGTCTCTTCAGACACAACCTTCTTCCTCTTTACCCCTAATATATGCCTGGGATGCTGAATCATATGTATCACACCAATATATACAACAACAACAACAACAACAAACCACTACCATCAAGTTGATTCTGACTCATAGAGAACTCATGTAGGATTTCAAAGGCTTTTAAACCTTTATAGAACAGGCAGTCTCATCTATCTCCTTTGGAATTACTGGCCTTGAACTTTCTTGCAATTAGTAGTCCAATGCTTGAACAATGAACATTATTGCTATTATTAACTGTATAAGAGTTCTTTTCTCTAGGTTCTAGTCACTTGGCTGTCAGTTTGGAAAGCTTCCCGACTAAGAATGAACAATGAAGAATGACTTGGCTCCCCACTTCAGAAAAAGAAGCCTTTGAAAACCTCATGCATAACTCCTAAGCATGTACAAATACTGAAGGCCAAATAAAGGAAGCAGAACATTGTTGGAGACACTGCTGGCAGATGGGACCCTCATGGCCGAGGGCCCTGGAAATGTGACTGCAGAGGAAAAAATTTCTTGGAAGGGAGTCTGCCATCCTGAAATGAGTCAGTAAAAGCCTGTGGGAGTAGAGACATTGAGATCTGCAGTTGCTGATGGGGCATGACTCAAGGTAAAGAGAAACAGCTGCAATAATCTTCTAAGTTCTGGAATTTGTAAAGTGTGAAGTATGAATTTAGGAAAATTGGAAGTGATCAAAAATGAAATGGATATGCATGAAGATTGATATCCTAGGCATTAATGTGTTGAAATGGACTGGTATTGGCCACTTTGAATCAAAATATCATAAGATTTACTATGCATGAAAAAACACACTCAAGAGGAATGGCAAATTAGAAAGAATCTTCATAAATTCATCATGAATTACACTGCAATCTGTGACCAGATTGAATCTATTCACTTTAAAGGAAATTTAATTATTACAACTTCTATTCAAATTTATGCAACGGTGACAAAAGGCAATAATGAAGAAACTGAAGAATTCTACCAACAACTCCAGTCAAAAATTGATCAAACATGAAGTCAAGATCACCGGTGAGGAGGGAGGAGAAAAAATGAGAAGCTGATACCCAGAGTTCAAGTAGAAAGAAAATGTTTTGGGAATGATGATGACAACAAATGTACAAATGTGCTTGACACAGTGGATGGATGTATAGATTGGGATAAGAGTTGTACAAGCACCCAATAAAATGATTTTTAAAGAAGATGCATTGATAGTTATTGATAGCTAAAATGCAAATGTTGGAAGCAAAGAGGTAGGAACTAAGCAAAATATGGACTAGATGGTATAAATGAAGTTGGAGAAAACATAACAGAATTTTTCCAAACCAAATACTTGTTCATAGCAAATACCTTTTTTCAATAGCACACAACATGACTATACACATGGACTTCTGCAGATGGGCTATGAGGCAGGCTAACAAAAGGAACTCCATTTTTGTAAGCTTCTCAGTAACTTGCCTATTCCTCCCTTTCATCTCAGAAAGTTGACTTTTAGTTCACCTGCCAGTTCTCCCTCCCCTGATAGGAAAGTCTCTACTGGTGATTAACTTTAGAATGTACTCCCATGTTCCCAGGTTCTGGACACTACAATTAGTTTTGACTATTTTTCAATATACAGTTTGTGTTGATTCAATATTGTTCTCTTCAATATTATAATCTTAATGGTGTAGTTAATTTTGCAATGGTAACAATGATGTTATAACCAATTTTGGTATTATCTTTTATGATAAGAAATGAACCCTGTAATGCAGACTCACTATTTTTGAAGTTACAATTAGTCTATTCATTTTGCTTACTGATTCTGCTCATGCTTGCTTGAGCCCTAGACTGGTAATAAATAAGTTTTTTGACTTTCAATATGGACTGAGATGTGGATTCAGAACTGAAATCAAAGAATTGCTTTTAGATTCTAGCAGTCCAGTTATAGCCAAATAAAGATTCTTCAAAATTATCAAGGCATTGTAATGGCTGTCTCTTATTTGAATTCACAACAAATATACAGAAATCTCATTGAATATATTTCTATATTCCATGTAGTCAATGGAAAAGAAAGCAAAACCAGACCACAAGCTGACTGTTGAACAATCAATTGCTCACATGTACATTCAGCATCAAGCTGAAGAAAATTAAAATAAGTCCACAGTCTCCAACATATAAACTTGAGTTTATTACAACTGAATACCAAGAAAATTTCAAGAACAGATTTGACACATTGATATTAGAAGACCTGATGAGTTGTAGGATGGCATGAAAATCATCATTCATGAAAAAAGCAAAAGGTCATTAAAAAGACAGAAAAAAAAGAAAAGGTCAAAGTTGGTGTCAGAAGATAATCTGAAACTTGATATTAATCACAAGGGAGTTAAAGTAAAGGAAAGAAAGTATGATGCAAAGAAGCTGAATAGAAAATTTCAAAGAGAAGTTCAAGAAGACAAAGACAAATACTATTATGAAATATGCAAAAACCTAGAATTAGAAAGCCAGAGGGGAAGCACACACTCACCATATCTGAAATTTTAAAAGTTCAAAGAAACATTCAGGCCTAGATTTGAAATTTTGAAAGATTCTAGAGGAGAAAAATTGAGTGATGAAAGAGACATCAAGACAGGATGGAAAGAATACAGTGTCATTGGGCACAAAAGAACTAGTTGATATGCCACCATTTTAGGATGTAAAATATAAGCAAGAATAATGGAGCAGCAAGAAGAAGCCTGGGTTACACTGAATTCATTAGCCGAAAACAAGAGTCTCAGGTAGAAGGCCCACTGAATTGTTTCAGAAAACTGAAGAAGCACTGGAGGCATTCACTGGTCAGTGCTGGGATATTTGGAAGACTTCCACCTGGCCAACTGTCTGGAAGAGATCCATATATGTTCTCATTCTAAAGAAAGATGACCCACCAAAATGCTCAAAACTATAGAAAGCTATCATTGATGTTATATTATACACAAGTCAAAAATTTACTTAAGATCATCACACACATTATATATATATATATATATATATAAATAGTTACAATAGCACATTGACATGTACATTTTTACAGGAGTAAAATACTGTAACTCATCCTTCTCCCACAGAGTGACTGGTGGTATCAAACTACTGAATGTTCACTTTGCAACCCAATGTGTAATTTACTATACCAGCACATCTGAAACCACTAAAGTTGGTGACAAAGAATTCTAGTGACTTTATATATGTCATTGATCAAACATGAGGTTATTATGCTAAGAATCAAAAAGAACACCAGACATGAAGAAAGCAAAAGACAATCAGACAGGAAAGAAAAAGATCACACTGGACATCAGAAGAGACTTTGAAACTTATGTTGGATCTTAGTAGATAAAGCAAATGGAATAAGTGGTATAACATAGTTGAACAGAAAGCTTCAAAGGCCAGGTCAAAATCACAAAGAATTTTAAGGAAATATGCAAAAACCTGGAGTTAGAAAGTTTTAAGAGGAAACAAGTTCGACATATATATCAACCTGAAATAACTGGAGAAGAATATTTAATCCTTAAGTTTTAATATTATAAGATTTTATGGGCAAAATATTGAATGGTGTAAGAAACAGGAAAAGATTTTGTAAAGCATCATTTTACCCAAAAGAACTGATAATGTTCAAACTTAACATAGTCAAGAACTATACTGAAGAAAGATGTCCCAGCTGCACTTTAGGCATTAGCAAAAATAAAATAAAATAAGCCTAAAATGACATTCTAAGAATTAATGGAGTAACATTTGAAATGCTTCAGCAAGCTGATGAAGTACTTGAAGCACTCATCTGTCTATACCAAGAAATTTGGAAGAGACCTCCCTAGCCAACCTGGTGGAAGAGATCTATAATTATACCAGAAAGGTGACAGCCAAATGCAGAAAATTTCAAATAATACCCATAAAATCACATGCCAGTAAATTTTGCTGAAGATCACCCAACAAACATGTTCAAAATATCATGTGGAATGGGCAATGGTGTCTAGTGGCTCATGGCTCAAAGTAGAGATAACTAGAAATATTTTACTTGTTTTTGTTTAATATAATAAAGTATCCTGTCATATGGATCATAACAAACTCTGGATGACATTGAGAAGAATGTGAACTCCGAAACATCTACTTGTAGTTATATGGAACCTCTACGTGGATCAAAAAAATGACATGAAACTACATGAGTGAGAATCATCCAGACTGATGCCTTCCCCATGGATTTAGGATTTACCAGCCCCCACAATCACATAAACTATTTTCTTGATATATGCATTCTCTAAAACAGAGCAGCAAATTATATAATCCTAAGACTAAAGCTATAATACTGAAAGAGGAGTAGCTGCTGTTAGAGATGACGGAATAATATAATAATTTGAAAAAGTTGGACATTTGCAACTTTTTAAAACTAACTTTAGAGTTCCCTGTGTGCTGACCCTCCAAAAGCATTTATTTATGTAAATATAAAAGTTCAAAGAAGACATGCTGGGTCCAGCAGTGTTTCTATAGCAACCCCAGTTAAGAAAGAAATCTAGAATAATTATGATAAAATACAGGCAGAAACTTTATAATAAAAATTGTAATACTTCTAAGGGGCACAAAATAGCATACAGATGGAAGAACAACAACTTTGCGTTTGCTGTGTCATGTATGATATTGATGAAAGTCAGCAGTACCCTTAATAAGTACCTTAGAGGACACAAGAAAAAGCGAAAGCATGGGAGTAATTATTACTTTCATGCTCCTCAAGACCAAAAGGAAAAGCAGTTCTATGAACCAGAGAAATCTGTGGGAGATAGCTTCCAAATGAAGACTGAGGAGAATGTGATTGCCCTAGGCTCACCTAAAAGATGAAATGAGTACACAGTTACCAGCCTTCACTCTCTCCTTATTATGTGATGGTTTCCAGCATTTTCCACTGGTCACATTGTTGTTTAGGTGCCATTGTGTCAGCTTCAACCCATAGGTACTGTATTGGTCTGGGTTGACTAGAGAAACAGATTCATAGGCACTCGTGTGTAAGGAAGTGACTGGTTTATAAACTTTCATATGGGGGGGAATATGTTCATAGGATTATGGTGTAGGTGTTCACAAAAGCATAGACTATTTTTGCTTTGTTCACTTATGCAATGTTATGTTTGAATGATGGTGGCATATTTTTTAATTATATGCCTTTTAGTTTTAACCTGTTGGCTACAGAAATGATTTTCTTAATGTTTGCTTGAAAATTATCCATGGCTAAATAGTTGTGTGACAGTGTCAAGTTGACAAGGGGTGGTCTGTGATAGTTATATAATCTGGTGTCAATCTGAGACTATTTAGAGTGAAGGGGTGGAGTTTGACATGTCAATCAGGTCACGGCTTGATGACCTCACTTGAAGGTGCTACAAAGATAAACAGCTCTTAGGAGGTAGGACATAGACACTCCCCCTGCTTGACATTCCTGCTAACAAGCCATCTGGACTTACACTGATGCAACCAGAGCTGGGGCTGGAGGTGCCACATGGAGACCCACATTAGCACTGAGATACTTCCATCACCACTGGATCCGCAACGCGTTCCACCCACTGGCCTGTGATCTTCCTGCGTTCTGTGTCATCACATGTGTTGCGTGAGTCTGAAGAGGAATTTATAGACTGGTATCAGACTTATGGACTTGATCTGGACTAGATTGGGATGATTTCTTAACATACAATTACTCTGTAATACAAAGTTCTCTATTACACACATACGAGCACTCCTGGATTTGTTTCTCAAGTCTACCCAGATGAAGACAAGGACTCTGTAATCAGCTGAATGAAATCCTGCATAGACATATCCATCTTCATGATTGCTCCTATCCCTGAGATCATTGAAGAATCTGCTATGTCAATCCATCTCGCTTAGGGCCTTCCTTCTTCTCAGTGATTCTCCATGTTACCAAACGTGATGTCCTGATCCAAAGTTTCATTTCTCCTGACAATAAATCCAAAGTCTATATGATGAAGTCTTGACATCCTTGCTCCTAAGAAGCACTCTGACTTTCTTCCAATACAGATCTGTATTGGTATTTCCAGTATTCTTCTCCAGCCCAGCCCCACAATTGAAATGCATCTAGTCTATTACGCTCTAACTTACTGTCCTCTCTTTCAGTGGCACTTCCGATTACAGTCCATGTCTCTGGCACAGTTTCCAAACGGGCTTCTCACACTTCAAGTAGCAACACTCAATTCATTTTTGCTTCTTGCCCTGATACTTAATGAGCTCAGTAGGCAGATCTGCTCTCAGGCATTCAAGCTGTACTTGAAAGTTCTATTGCATTAAACTCCCTGAGCTGGACTAACCTTCAACCATGGGGCACAGGGACTGAAGGATATATATTTCTCCATACCAGTACTCAAATGAGGCAATACTGAGGTGCATTTTTTACAATATTTAGGAGGTTTCAGTGGAATTAAACTCTGAGGACTTAATTCAGTGATTTACTTGATAACGTCTGAATGCAGTTGGTTTTCCTTTTTCTCCATTTCATTGCTCACAGGCCTTCATCCTGGCCCCTGGGGCCAACTCTTTAGTAAACTGCTGACCCACCAAGTCCAGATTTTTCCCCAGGGAAACTCAGGCTCAGAGAATGATTTTACCCAACTGCAAAAAGTACCACTTAAACAGTCATAACTTGGTAGCATTCTAGATAGTCTCTCCCCTAAATCCATGCTTGTATATTCAACTTCTTCCTGACAATTTTCACTTTGATATTGAATTGTTTCCTCATACTATGATCATGGTTAAAAAAGAACTTTTTGCACAGACTATACACATATCCAAACCCAATTTTTAAAAAGATCACTGAAACCATGGTGAAAAGAAGGCTGGTGATAATAATATAAATTTTTAGAACCATAAAGTATTTTTTTTACTTGGCATGGACATGTGCCAAAATTATTTTTTAAATATTATCAGATTCATTATCTCATACTGTACTAGGAGTGTGGTAAAAGTTTTATTGAGGAATCATTATAACTGTAAAGCAGACAATAATAGTCTTTAGAGCTCCAAAGCACAGGCCATGAGAATCAAAAGTCCACATTCATTGAGTCAATCCTCTAGTAAAGCAACCCTCAATGGGGATTCTGAAGCTGCAAGACTTTCCAGAAGTAGGGAACCTCATATCTCGGCTTTGGAATAACCAACGTGTTTGAACTTTTAATCTTGTGACTAGTCATTCAATGCTTACTCCACAGCACCACCAGGAGTCCTTAAAAAATGACAAGGGGTTGTTAAATAGGTGTAGTTTAGGGAAACCATATCCATAATAACCATCAGGCATACATCAATTCATCTACAGACATGCTGGAATCAGCCTACACAAGCCTTTTGCCAAAATGATTCTGCTCATATTTCAAGAACAGGGACAGGAGGTGAGATCAGGGAAGCTTGTACAAAAGAAGTCAGGGTGCTGCCCCTCCCCATCCCCCTCAGTATCAGGGCAGGTCAACCCTGCGACGTTGGCCTGAGAGCCTCTTATCTTTTGACGTCTGTCAGCACAAGCTTCATCTTTTTTATTATTTTGTCAAAACAAGGTGAAAAACATAGATGCTGCCCAAGTAAATGGACATCTATTTCCTTGTAGCAGATTTGACAGATGTCAGAAGAATTGTTCTACTGAAGGTTTTAACTCTGCTTCTAGTCAGATTTGTGGTTACAGATAATTGTAATGCCATTTGTTTATTTTAAAGAAGATAGGGCACTACTTCATTTGTACTTCATTTGTGCATGACCGCCTCCTATCCCTATCATTTGGTGTATTGAAATGTTATGATTCATTATATAGAGAGATCCATGTGCAATTTATCATGTCAGTGATCCTAGCTGTTGGACATTCCTGTTTGAACATTAGCTCTTCAAGGTGGTTTGCTTTCTTTTATTCACCTCTCTAGCCACCGGCATGCCAAATTCCTGCCTGGATCATTACTCCATGCACATCAACAACACCTTCAAGAACTGGCCTTGATTTTACACTTATCAGCTTCTCAGTGTTGTTCCCCACAGAATTCATAATGGTGGGCATTGTATGTGTTGTTTCATATGCAAAATTTTTCATTGCAACAAGCCTGAGAAAAATAGCCGGATCAGATGTAGCATTCTGTAGTACCATATCGAGAGCAAAAATTAAATCCACCTTTCCTATTTATATGAGTGAATATAAGTTTTTTTCCATCAGAATTTAGTTAAAATTTAATTATTGTGTAAGAATATGTAAACATCATAATATTAAAATTTCACTGTTGAGAAATTTTTGCCAAATTTAGAAATTCACATACTTCCACGGGAATAATGATTATAATATCTATTTGCTCCAAACTAATGATATATTTAAAGTCTTTAAAATTTGTATTAAAGTATTATATATAAAATATATTAAAGTCTATTTAAGATATATATAAAAGTCTTGATTTTGCTGACTCGGACATTTCTGAATATTGAGTGTATTGATTCTATTTGGAAGTCCTGATGACTTACTGCTTTCAAGCAGGCTGCTAAATTCAAGGGCAGCAGTTCGAAAGCACCAATAACTCCACTGGAGAAGCATAAAGCTTTCTAGTCCTGTAAAGAGTGATGGTCTTAGAAAACCCACAGGAGCAGTCCTAGCCAGTGCTATAGGGTCTCTCTGAGTCAGAATCAGAATCAACTTGATGGCAGTGAGTTGAGTTGTAGAGATGCTTTTACACACAAACACAGTCACATTGACAGTGTTATTTTCCCCTCTCTGCCACATCAAGGGGAACTACTATGATAGACACTCTCTTGACCAGTGATGAGCTGATAAGTAAAATATAAGTGAGGGGAACATGGGGGACATTATTGTGGGGAAAAATCAGTTTGCTTGTTGTGACTGTGTGTTGTGACGTCAGTGCAGACTCATTGTGATCTTGCTATCACAGAATGAAACAATCTCCAGTGCAGTCCCAACCTCATGATTATGGCTGTGTTTGAGCCAATGGTTGCAGTCATTGGGTGAAGCCATCAAAATCTAGACTAGAGAGAAGAAAAAAATTATTTCACAAAATGAGGCCACATAGCCTACAGAAGCCTGGTGGCACAATTGCCCATCACAAAAGTGCTACTGCATTTGCTTGAACCTATGAGATGCCCCCCCAGGGAAAAACACCTGATTTCAAACTAGGATACCCTACAGGACAATGCTATTCTGTTTTGCAGGCTCACTATAAATCAAAATTGACTTACAGCAAACAACATGGATGGGCACCCTAATTTTACATACATAGTCTCAGGAAATTCAGAAAAATAGAAAAGGGAATGAAAGCATCTCAAAGAAATCAATTTAAGTACATGGAACAAAACTGAAAACACTAGAGGACAGGATAGTACTTCCCTCGTAAGTTTCTGAGACTGAAACTCTTCACGAGAGAAGTAAATGTTTTGATAAAATTATTTTGATAGGACAGGAATGGGAGAAAGGCCATGTTTGTTCCAATGACTGCTGATAAAAGGCTGGAGCCCATGATGTGACAGGCCTGAGAAGGAAAAGAAAAGTCGCAATGTAGAGTCTGGAATAAATAACGATTAGGAAAAGGTTTAGGCTCATGTAATAAATTAGACTTCCATGTATATAACAAAAGTACACTTGCTTGGGGTAGGAGATAGCTGTAGCAGAATTTGAAAAAAACCCTTTCATTTAAATTTTCTTAGTATATAAGTACCTTCAATCTAAAAGCCCATATTTATGCTTAGTTATCTAGTACTCCTGTCACAGAAACCCCATGGGCTGTTGGTTTTAAAGAATGTAAATTCACTTTCTCATGGTTAGGAAGCAGAAATTTTGAGCTCTGGGTGTTGGTTCTAGGTAAAGACTTCTTCTCTTTATGGAATAAGAGGATCTTTGTCTCAGCTTCTATATTCGCTTGTGTTAGGCCAGGTTGATTAAAGAAACAAATCTGGAGACATTCGTGTGTGTGTAAGAAAGAGCTGGGGTAAGAGGGAGATGATGTCAAGGAGTTTAGGAAGAAAACTGTATTTGGAAACTGATTATGGAAGTAACTGTATAATTCTGCTTCACATTATTGAACTATGGAATGATATGATGTGATATATGTATTAACTCCCTATTAATAATAAATGAGAGAGAGAGAGAGAGAGAGAGAGAGAGAGAGAGAGAGAGAGAGAGAGAGATCCAGGAATGGGTTTGGGGATCACACTAAATGTTAGCTCTAATTTAAGAACAATTTGTTCTTACATCATGGCCCCGTTTGATCCTTGCTCTCAGGAATGGGACACAAAAGATACAGGTGCTATATCAAAATGTGACAAAGAAACTAGATGGTGCCCATCTATGAGATAAAATAGTGTCTGGGGTCTTAAATGCTTGTTTCCAAACAAGAAATCATCCAAATGAGATGTCAACTAAGTCCACATAGAAGAAGTACACCATTAGGTATTGGAGGATTCTGAAGCGTATCTTCTTAAATCAAAGGAGGGATTAGTATCAGAGACTACATTGTGAGAATCAGATTATCAGAAGGCTATGAATGACAGTGGGAGCCCAAGAGGAATCCAGCAGAGGAATCTACTGAAGCTACATCAGAAATAAATCTCTAGTAACCTCCCTCTATCCTTAATTGAAGGATGGAAGGAAAGTGGTTTCTAAACCGAATGCATGGGAGAAAGGAGTATAGAAGATCAAAGGCATAAATTTGACTTGGACAGTTGAAAATTCTTATTTTCCATATTTTCTGTGTATATATGTTGTTCATATTACGGTGCGTTTCTGAGGTGTCATGTCATTGGAGGTAACCCTCATATTTTATGTGTTTAGTGTATGAAACCCAGGGTTGATGAACCTATAGGGGCAGCAAGTAGAATAAGGGTTTGGGGGTGAGGGTACAGTATTGGAGGTGAGGTAAAAGAGACACAATGTCCAGGAAGAAAAAGAAACTTGGGAGACTGATTATGATAGCAGTGATATATTTCTGCTTGATATGATGGAACTATGTGATGGTATATGTATTAACTCCCAATAATAATGTTTTTTTTAATAAAGTGTGACAGTTTTTTGGGGGGGAGGAGTAATCCTATATCAATAAAACATATCATACCAGTCCAGTCCAGTTCAAGTTCATAAGTCTGATAGCAGTTCATTAGTCCCTCTTCAGACTCTCATAGCTGCAAGCATGCAGAATGTTAGATCACAGGTCAGTGGCTGCAGAGTTGTGTAGATCCAATGGTGGTGAACACAACACAGGGCTCATCAAGTCTCAACATGGTTTGTCAACATGAAGATGAAGGGGTAAAGAGAGAGAGAGAGAGAGAAACACAGAGAAGATGGCCTCTTGTAGCTATTTATTTCAGCCACACCTCCAAAGACTGTCATCAAACTGCAACCTGCTTGACAGGCTAAATTGTACCATATCTTCTTACAGACACTATATTGACACATACACACACAAACCCTATCACACTGCTTTGGTCCTAAGTCCCTTGTGAATCTTATCCCCATTTTTCCTTTTTTTTTCTGTTTAATCTACTCTTTGCAGTTTTCAGAAACTAGTGGATTAAAAATACAGTTTGCACTGGTGTGACCTCATTAATGTAACCAAGAAAACTCTATTCCTAAGTGGGAGGTTACATGGACAGGTAGCAGGGTTTAGGACTTGAGCAAATACTTTGGGCAGCCATGATTAGGTCCATGGAATGTAATAAAATAAAGTACAAGTTTAAGTTGTTTTTAAATGATTCTGGGCATTGGTTCCCAAACTTATTAAGCCTACAACAATTTTTTTCAGAAAGAAAATTGCTTGGTGTAACTCCCTACCCCAGAAATGAAAACCTTTTGTACTATAGCCTATAATCCAAGATAAAGCAGAGTGGGATCACCCGCTTTGGGAAACACTGCATCCCAGGAAGATCAAGGATTTGCTGACTTACTTCTTCAGCAGATGTGAACATGCGGGCGTAGACACAAAGGACATTTGTCACAGAGTCCTTAGCCCTGGGACAATGCAATTATCAAATGCTCTTGGGTTTTGGATTCCTTTCCATTTTCTAGTCAAGTCTGTGAGGTTAATCATGCGCCAAATAATTACAGTCAGCATTATTTTCTTTCTTTCCAGCAGGAGCCTTGTGACTTACTACCAGGTCTCCAATCTATGGAAATGTTGCCAGTACAGGAAAAAATATGCATGAAAATATGTCAGAAACAGTTCAGAAAGTTTGGAAAACTGTTTTCTTATAAAATGCAAAGTTTCAAAAAGAGAAAAAGGAAGCCCACAGTAGTAATTTCTCAATATTCTGAAAATCTTTTTAATGATGGGAATGTTAGCTTCATTCAATTAACTGGCAAATATATTCCACCTAATTATCTTGTGTTTGAGGAAGAGCTGTATCTTTCTTGCCAAAGGAAGGGGTTCATTGAATGTACAAGGCTAAAAACAGAACAGTGATTATCTCTTTTCTAAAAGACCAAGGGCTTTTCAATATTAATTAAAAGTTTGAAAGATGAAACTCAAAGATTGCTTTCACAAGTAACAATTGGTACTTATCAGCGACCACCTCAGATGACTGTGCCTGGCCCAGATATCAAGGCTGGTAAACACTCTTAGCTTCAGGTGGAAACAAAACCTGGAAGGTAGGTCGCTTGAAGGCTATGAATCTCATAATTTAACTCAAAATTTTCTCCTTTTAAAGGAACCACACTTTCATACCACATTTTCCTCTTCCTTCCAAGTTCTTCATAGGTGCCAGTGAGTGAATCCTTACTCTTGGCGACCCTCTGTACAACAGAACAAAACACGGCCCGACTTTGTGCCATCGTTACAGTTCTTCCTTTGTCACAGGCACATTGTCAATCCATCACATTAAGGCTCTTCGTCTTTTTCTATGCCCTTCCACTTTACCAAGTTTGATATCCTTCTCCACGAACCGATCTCTCCTGAAAATATATCCAAAAGTATGTAAGGCCAAGTCTTGCCACCAGTGCCTCTAAAGAGCAAGCTGGCCTGACTTCTTCCAATACAGATTGGTCTGTCCTTTTAGAAGTCCAGGGTGCTTTTAATATTTTTCTCCAACACCAGAACTCAAATACATTGATTCTTCCGGTGGCACAAAGGGTTCATATGGTCACCTGGGTAACTGAAGAGTGGATGTTTGAGTCTACTCAGACACACCTAGAAGAAAGACCTGACAATCTATTTCCAATAAATCGGTACTTTAAAGCTTTTGGAGCACTATGCTACACCAATACCTATCGATCTCTGGGTGTCAGCCTAGTTAGCCTTCCTTCAGGGATAAAGAAAATCTGGGTGAGACCTGCTTTCTGGGATCCCCTCTTCCCCTCTCTTTTTTCTGATTCCTCTATTCTTCGGCTCCATTTCCTTCACCTCCTCTTTAGTTTTCTTCTTATTGTCTTCCTACGATCATGCCTTATTTCCTTTCTAAATCTGCTGAATGGTACTCTGTATTAGAATGAGACACATGTTCGACTTCCCACTCTGATGGATGTTTGCTTCTTCCTCACCAGCTGCACAGAAGTAAAAATAGGTAAGCTCCACTTCCGATCTCACATATCCACTGCTCCTCACCATCGAATTTCATAGCCATGTTTCAGCAATGCTTTCTGCACATTGGAAAGGCCACGAAGAATTGACTTCTTTTAGGCTTTGGGCTTTATGGGCTTATTGAAACACTGCTCTTCTGGTTAGGAAAACAGACCCTATTTTACCATTAAAGATTTGTCTCAGAATCATCCTTGCCGGTAGCTGCCATCGAGTCTGTCCCCTGCTCATGGTGACCTCACGTGTCACAGAAGTGTTCCAGAAGATTCTCGTGGTGCAGTCTTTAGAGAAGCAGCTCAGAAGCTGTTTCTTCCCTGGAATCAATAGATGATTTGAACCATCAACCTTTGGGTTAGGTAGTCATTAAAACAGCTTGCACCATTCAAGCTCCTTTAGTATCATTAAACCCAAAGCCACACGAATATCACCAAGTAGATTCTGACTCACAGAGACCCACCAGGGCATAAAAGACCTGCTTCCTAGTTTTCCAAGGTTGTGAACCCTTGTGGAAGTTGACTGCTGCTTCCTTCTCCCTTAGGTCACCTAGTAAGTTCCCGCTTGCTAAGCTTTTGCATTTCACACACGGTGCCACCATGAGCCTACAGAGTTGCTATAGCTGCATAATGGATCTACAGGAGAGAGTGATACTGTTAGCATACTCATCATGGTCCCTGACATCATAATCAAGACCTTCTGGAGATGATTCTCTGTTTTTTTCTGGGAACAAATCTAAAGTTAACACAATTTCCATGGAACAGGACTACACAGACCACCTCCTTCAATATGAAACAGGAGAGGACACCAAGGTCAGCAGTTCAAACCCACCCGCCAGTGTTCAGGAGAAAGAGGACGCTATCTACTTCCATAGAGATTTCCAGCCTTGAAATTCTATGGAGTTGATAGGCGTCAGCTTCAATCCTATGGTAGTGACTTTGGGTTTTGGAAATGACCTTGTGCATCTCCCAACATCAGTTTTGACTGCCTGAAACTAAAGAATTTTTGAAATGCATAAAATTATATGATTTTCTCGCTTATTTTTACAAAGTGAGATAAATCACACACACATATATACAACCACATATTGATGATTATGTTTTGTATGAATTTTGCTTCATTGAAAGTCAGTTCTATTAGCTTGGTCATCTATTAATAACTTTATATTTATTTAGAGGATATTTATAAGTACTAATACATTTCAGGAAGATAACTGCACACAGGCCTTTATAAAGGATTCAAAGGACACATATACAATTACTAGACTCTAGGGGTTGATGTCTGATGCTTGAAAGAAAATGGAGATTTTCATAACAATGAGGCTTGGAATAATTAAGCTTCTATATCTAGTAGTTTCAAGAACTGGAGGATATCTAACTGCTAGATAGAGAGAAACTATTGTGTCATTTATATAGCTCTTTGATCTCTCCTCATTATAAACTTAAATCAGTTGTATTTCCACATTATGAAGTTTGGGACAAATAATTGACAGGGAAATGACATAGATGAGTCTGGGAAGCTAATAGTAATTCATTTCTCTCAGGTATTTTTGGTTGCTACCATTTAATTTCCTTGCTGAATAATCTAATATCCTTTACTCAATATAGTTTTTTATATGATCCATTAAGCTATCCTAATGATACCATTGCATGAAAAAGAATTAAAATGGAAATTCAGCACGTCCTCCACATTATGAGGGTTTTCAGGTCTGAGCTTTAACAAGTTGCAGATGCTGGCCAATGAGTGTCAGTGAAGAGTTCTTTTCTGCATTCAAAGAAACTAAGATGAAATCTTTAAAAATGCCCTTCCCTCCATAGATGACTTTTTAGAATAATACCAGAAGCATACATGAGATGCCATATAGTTCCAGGTGAAGGAAACACATCCGACTGTGATGCAGGGATTAGAAATAAAATCCATATATGGAGGAGGAAACCATATTAGAGCTTAAATTTCTGAACACCCCATTTGCAGAAGGCTACGGAAAACAGTGGAAGCTTCAAAGACACCTGTAGATTTCCCTCGTGGATTATGCCTCTGGCTAATCCTCTCTGGCCATAATAGACAGAGAGCACTACAAAGTCAGTTAGGTTAAAATGTAACACTATCATTTGAGCTCCCTTTTGACCCATTTCAAGTTGTTTCTGTTTTTAATATTTTCCACTGAAAATTGTCTCTGTTTTGTTTTGCTACTGCTGTCTGTTTCTTTCTTAATGAACCCTTGTGGTACCTTGGCTACATGTTAGGCTGCTAACTGCAAGGTCAGGAGTTGGAACCCACCAGCACTCCACAGGAGAAACTCTAGGCTTTCTACTTCAGGAAAGGGTTTCAGTCTGCAACACTCAAAGGGCCAGTTCTACTCTGTGCTCCAGCACCAGTAAGAGTCAGTATTGATTCAATGGCAGTGAGTGTGGTTTATTTCTTGTTTTTCATTTGTTTGGTTTTCTGTGTATGAAATGCAGGGTACATAAATGTGTGCACACAGCCCTTGGGTGAATCTTGACCCAGGGGCATCGCAGGGAGGATGGGAGGAACTGGGGAGCTTGCAACCGGGAACATCAGAAAGAAGAACATAGACTACAATTGATTGTGATGATGGGTATGGAACTCTTCTGTGGCAGTCATCTGCTTATGTTAATTTTATAATTGAAATGTAGGGGTGGAGTCTGGCCTGTTAATCAGAAGAAAGCCATTGAATAGCTGATGAGGCCTCTGTGTGGGCATGGCTTTCACCTGAGACTCCTGGGAAATCTCACGGTATTTCCCTCGTGAAGATGAGAAGCTGTCTTCCCCAGTTGTTGGGAGTTAGTTTCAGAGATGATTAACCACAGGCAACACAGAATGGTGGTGGCTGGGAGGCTGGAGGAGCCAGCGGAGAGACCACACGGCTTTGCCCTGATGAAAACAGACCTCTGAAGCTGGAGTGGCATGCTGTTGATGGACCTGAGCCCTGGAAGCGAGGAGCCATGCGGAGACTCCTGCCAACGCCAGAATTCTGCACCCACTGACCTGTGACTTCCTGAGTCAGAAGCAGACATTATAGACTGATTGCAGGAATATGGGTTAATACCGGACTTATGACTTTGAACTGGACTGGGCTGGGATGTTTTCTCCATGTCCCATTCCTTTGGTATATAAACCTTTTCCTTATACCTAAATGCATGTCTCTGAAATTTGTTCCTCTAGTCTACCTGGACTAACTCATCTTCTCATGATTGAACTATAAATTGCATGGCATGTGAATTATAGACCAGTAGAGTATTTGTAGAAGGTTATGGAATTACAACAGGTCAGATCTTCTATGTGTTTAATCATAAAACACAGAGGTTCACAACCTTCCAAATCCTGCGACCCTTTAATACAGTTCCTCATGTTCTGGTGACTCCAACCATAAAACTATCTTTATTTCTCCTTCATAACTACTATTTTGCTGCTCTTCATAACTATTATTTTGCTGCTCTGTGAAAGGGTCATTTGACCCCCACCCACAGGTTGTGAACTGCTGATATAAGGTATTATTTTGATTTCTGTTGAATTTTACTTAAAGGACTTAATTTGCTAAGTAAACTTTTTCTACTAGGAAGAGGCACTAAGAGTTTTATTTAATCTGAAAATTCCTTTGGAAATTGTGATGCATTTTACTTATTTATCCTATTTACTACCTGTCATCTCTTACTACAAACGAGCCCTGGGGGCAGAAGTGGATAATGAGTTGGGCTGCTGACTGCAAGATCAGTGTTTCAAAGCCGCCAGTTTCACTTTGGGAGAACAATGAGGCTTGGAAACCCACCGAAGCCATTTGATTCTATCCTATAAATGCACCGTGAGTCAGGATTGACTGTAACAATGAGTTTTATTTTTAAAATCGTCCCTAATTTTGGCAGAGTCACTTTGAAGGAATTGTCAGTGCCCAGTGGGTTATAACAAAAGGAAGGACTTCATTGTGTCAGCACTTGACTCAGTGAACTCTTTCAGAGCCCGAGTCTTCCTCTACCGGTCCAGAAGCATTTTATCAGGATGGAGAGTGGATTCACAGGGTGGTGTGTGGTTGGTCAGGGAGCCAGCAAGCGGGAGCAGAAACAGCAGTGGCACAGAGCTGTGCAGGGTGAGGCCTGGCGAGCACAAAGCAAGTGGGGACAAAAGTGGCGTGTGAGGCGGGGGTGGATTGAACATTGCCAGGGGCTTTTCATATTCCACAGGCTTCGTTTTCTCCAGAGCAGCATTTTGTTCCTGCCTCACTAATATAATACAAGCTCGAGAAAAGTTGCAGTGTCATTGTGGGTGTGCATTTTTCAAAAGCTGACCATCACCGGGCCTTCCCCAGGAGAAGGTGGGACTTTCTAGGTCCCTAACAGTTTCACCATGCATGCCGCTAAGAAACATTCTGGTTCCACATCTTCCCAGGCTGAGTCTTTGGGCTGCAGTCCATGGCAAGTTCAACTTTCTTCACCTAATTCAAAAGCACCGAGTCGTCTCTCTTTCTTTCACTTTCTTCTGCTTGCCATTATATATGCTGATTATCTAGCAGTATATCAAGTGCCTAGGATGCAGACTTTAAAAATAAGTGTTCATTAAATGAAAAAAAGGGCAAAATTAAGAATGGTCTAATTAGGTTGACCATTGTATTTTAGCATTAGAATGATGAAGTTCAAAATTTTGTGGATATTGGTTCATTGTCTTCTGGTTTCCATTTTGGCTAACGGATATCTAATTCTTATTCTCTGTAGTTAAGCTACTTATGTATCGCCTGATATTTACAGATTCTTGACATTAGTAGTTACAAAGTCTCATTATGATGGGATTTTCATTTGTTCATTTTTAAGTAATTAACTCTGGTATTCAGAAGGTAGCATCTAAAGATGCTGGTCTTCCTGTGGTAGCAGGAAATCATTATAATTATTATTATGGTATTTTCTTTCCTAACTTAATGTCTCTTAAAATCTCCTGTGTCTCTTTCTTCCCTCCATGCTTTATTTTTGTTTTGCTTGTAGTTTTGTGAAAAACTTTAATTACTTCAGGTGTTGCCAAATTTTCCCATAGTCTGAACAATCTCTTTTGGTAGTACCTTCTAAGCAGTTTGCTGAGGAGATTAATCCAAGGACAAATGTTCTTGCTCTCAGTAGGAACTTCACTGACCTAGCTGTTCCAAATCATTACTTTGTTTAATAACCTTTTGATCGCCCCAAGGCTGACTCCACATCTCTGTGCTTGTGTTAGTCTGAGTCTGCATTATTTTGTGAGTTGCTTCTAACTCTTTAGTTGTTGTGGCCTGTGGTTAGAGAGTCAGATGAATAGATGCTCCATTGAACAGATACTCTATTCTTGTGTATTAGCCTCAACTCTCTCATTTCTGATTCCAAGATTCCCCAACATTTCAGGCATATGAGACCATTTCTGGTATTTAATGTAATATATTTGTCTTTAAATATATATTATCTTGAAATCTATATCTATCTATTTATATATAAACATTTTGTGCCCAACTTCTGTGAGAGGAGCTCCTACTGGACTCTGCTCACTGGGTCATTTTGATTCAACCATAAATTATCTTACAAATTTGGTGTCGATAGCTCCATTCTATAAAAATAAATAAAAACAGTGGAAAGTGCTATCACAGTATTCTAATTATGCACTTTATTTTCCTTTTGGTAGACATTAAGATGTCACAAGGATTCTCTTATTTTATGTATAGCTATAGTCACTCAGACTCAGAGAGTTCGTAAGTAGGGTTTCTGAGACTAGAAGTCTTTACAGGAGCAATTAGCCTCATCTTTCTCTCTTGGAGCATCTAGTGGGTTTGAACTGTTCACACCCAACCAACAGGGTTACCGGGGCATGGTAGATCCACATTGTTCTTTTTATTGACGGTTCCTTGTCTTTATCCTGTAATTATTAGAGCCACTCTGTATTTATTCTCCTATCAATCCCTCTCTTATAAATCAATTAAAATATTATTATGTAGAACCAAAGATCTCTCACAAATAACTTATAGTCAGTGGCAGTGGTTCTTAACTTTCCTAATGCTGTGACCCTCTAATACAGTTCCTCATGTTGTGGTGACCCCCAACCATATCATTATTTTCATTGCTACTTCATAACTGTAATTTTTCTACTATGATGAATCGGATGACCCTGTGAAAGGGTTCTTTGACCCCCAAAGGTATCACAACCCACAAGTTGAAAAATGCTAGTCTATGGGAAAGGGAAAAGAAATGTTTGCTTATGTTTGTGCAGAATATAGGGCTTGACCTTGCCATTACTTTGTAAAGCAAGGAACTTATGGTGCATTGGTGAAATGCTCATCTGATAGGGAGAGGTCTGAAGTTTGGTGGTGCAGGAGGTGATAATTGGTTTCAGTAATGATTACTTCCTTGAAGTCTCTCTGGAATTATTCTGTCTGTCCCAAAGTACTGCTATGAATCTGAATCTACTCAAGGTCTATTATCATGCAGTAGAAGAGTCATTGGGTGAGGTAAATTGGGTTTGGGGGTTAATAAATGAAGATTGGTAGTTGTGATTAATCCAGCTAATCCAGGGAAGAAAGGCCTGGTGACTTTCTGTAAGAAAAGAGCCACTGAAAAGCCTATCCCACACACCTCTACTCTGAGCTATATAGCATGGCCTTGAGTTGGTGTCAGCTCAGTGACAAGAGGTTTATATAAGAAAAGTTCATGGAAACTCAGAATATTTTATCTGGAAGGAATAGAAATCTCTTCTTTTCAAGTTCTTCAATCTTTTACTAAAGATGAGAGATTCAGAGAGCCATCTTCTCACTTTTAAAGGAAGGCTGGAGAAGAGGGACGTGATGCTGAACAGAATTAACTACAACTGCTCACTAGAAATGCACACACCTTGAACTCATGGGATTGCCTACAGACTAAGCACACATTCTAAAAGTGAGACCAGTGCTTGATGTAAACAGGCAGTGGATGATGATGATGTGCTTGTTCATTGTGTCCTGTGCCAGCCATCATTATTGCATTTGGCTTGACTTCTATTGCCTAGCATCCGAGATGACACAGAGGGCTAAGTGCTGGGATGCCAACTGCAAGGTTGGAAGTTCAAATCCATGAATCATTCCTCAGGAGAAATATGAGGCTATCTGTTCCACTAAAAATGTATAGTCTCATACCTGGGAACGATTCTACTCTGCCCTATAGGGTGACTGTGAATTATAATCCACTTAATGGCAATGGCTGTTGATTTGGGCAGTCATATCATTCTGTTCCATGGTGTGTAAAATATTTGTTTTGTTTTATTTCTAGTTATTGAGAAATATTGTGATAGATGGGTTCTGTAACAATTGGTTTGTGCCGGGTTTCTTAGTGGTTTGACAGTTGTGGCCTAACAGTCTCCCATAATGTGATCTAACATAATGTAATCAACTTCCTGATGATATCTGCCATGAACACAGAGCAGTTGTAAAATTAGAGTAAAATGCAACCTCCTTACTTAGGTCGTAGTCCTTATGCAAATTAAAGGAAGCTTTCATGGGGGTATAACCTAATTCCTATATAGTCACTGTGGAAATTTTGCTTGTGTTTTCCTGGGCCTGAATTGTCGCATCTGGGTTATCAATGTCAAGTTGTTTGTACTTGAGCCAACTGCTTGCCATTTTGCCTGCTGACCCTAGGAGTCATCAGTGACCTGCCTACTGACTTGTCAACCCTAGATTCTTTTGCCTCTTCAGTCACCACTCTGGTTTAATAGTGTTGGATTAATCTTCCTCTCTAGTTTGCATTATTCTTATACCATTTATCTCTCTCCTGAAACTATTCCAGTTAAGAGAAACTTTCAAACTGAATATCTGGTCCATCGACTTGAAACTGAAATGAACTTACCCACTTCTACAACTGCATGAACCATTGCCTAGATAGAATTTTCTCTTTTGTTATGCATATACATATACACACATACAAACCCACATACACATACATATGTGTTAGTCCAGGTAGACTAGAGAAACAAACTTAAAGACACACATATGGATATAAGGAAAAGTTTATATACAAGAGGAATGGGACATTGAGTAAACATCCCAACCCAGTTCAGCCAAAGTCATAAGTCCGATGTTAACCTAGTGCCCGATCCCAGTCTATAAAGTCTCCTTCCAACTCACAAAGTCACAGGTCAGTGGATGCAGAGTCCTGGCAGAGGTCTCCCCATGGCTTCTCGCTTCCAGGGCTCAGGGTCCATCAATAGCATCCAGTGGTGATAGAAGCAACTCAGCACTGGCAGGGGTCCCCACATGACTTCTCCAGCTTCAGAGGTCAGGTTCCATCAGGTTAAAGCCATATGGCTTCTCCTCCGACTCCTTCAGCTCCTTGGATGCTGCCATCTTGTCTTGTCCATAATTCATCATCTCTGAGACTAACTCTCAACAACTGGGGAGATAAGTTCTCATCTCCATGAGGGAAATATCACAAGATTTCCTTGAAGTCTCAGGAGAAAGTCATGCCCACATGGAGGCCTCATTGGCTACTTAATGGCAAGCTCTAGATTAACAGGCTAGACTCCACCCCTACATCTCAATCATGAAATTAACATAAGCACACGACCGCCACAACTTATATATGTCATCGGTTTTGTTTCCTAGAGAACACAGCCTAACAAAAATATTTAATTAGTCCTTAACTTTTTCTCAACATATTTACAAGTATATTTGATGATAGTGACATAATGAATGATGAGGTTGAAATAACTCAAAAACAAAATTTCAGTGATTAAGACTATTTGTGGAAAGGTCAATATAAATTAGAGATGCCTGTCTTATGGACTATTTTAATTCTAATTATCTATTGTAATTAGAAGTAATACTAGTAAGAAACCCTTGCCAAAGAGAATCTTTTTAAGGTCAGTTTTAATTGAAGCTGCTTTTACAATTAGCACAGCCTGAGGAGAGATGTTAAAGTGCCTGAAACCATGTAACCATTTTATTCTTTTAAAGAAGTCAAGTGCTTTACTTCCTTTTTAATTTGCCTTCCAAAGGCTTTTTTCCCCAAGTTAACGCATGTATTTTATTCTACCTTAGACTAGATAAGCATAGATTTTTAACTAGTGCAGCATGGATTATTGTTACCTGAAAACAAGTGTTTGCTTTGAAATCATTCATAACATAAACAAGTGAATGAATGTAATAAAAACTGATGTGCTGAGATGTAGTGGCTAAACATACACTTCGGTAAATGACTTTATGGAGCTTAAGGAGCAAGGATGGTGAAACTGTCGCATGTTCTTTGGACACGTTATCAGAAAAGATTGGTGCCTGGAAAAGGACCACATGCATAATAAAGTAGAAGGTTAGTGAAACCGAGGGAAGGCTCCACAAGATGGATTGACACAGTGGCTCCAAGGAAGGGCTCAGCATGTCAACACTTGTGAGGATGACACCGGACTGGGGATGATTTCAATCAGTCATATGTAGGTGTCCTATGATTCAGAATGGACTCCTCAATGCTGAACAACAGCAAGATCGACTGGGAGATGGTTTCTCTCAATAATCAACTGTCTTCTTGCACGTAAAGTTTGCTGTTGCTGCTACACAGAGCATATTTAGAACCTTTCTTATTCCATCAAAGAATATTTGCACCGAAATAAAACAGTGCGATAAAACATCTCTATGTTAGGGTTGGCCACTACAAGTTTACCCAATGAAGACAAGGGTCTATGGGTGCACTGCCCAATAAGGAAACGACCAGCTACGTGTAGTTATGGACTTCATGAAATGTACCTGGTGTGAGAGGAATGGAATCTGAATTTATACTTAATCTTAATTGGGTTAGGTTTAAATTGAAATAGCCACATATATCATGCCACTACCTTATTGGACTCCACAACTCTATAGCTTTTGTGTGTATCTTTTCACAACATCCTCCTGAACCTGATTTTTGGCAATGCTGGCACGAAAGAAGTCTGATTGTATTGCTCTCAACCTTGCCACATACATACTCTTATAACGTTAGGGACCCTATATATACCTTTAATGTTCAGAGGAACCCATGCTGCTGGAAGATTCCAGTAAAGGAAAATACATTTTCATGAGTTATTCCATCTCTGGTTACAGTGGATACAATGCTCTATGCACTGTATATTTTTTTCTAGTGCTAGGAAGATATGGTTTATCATAGAGCAATATATATATGGACATATACACACACATCCAGACAGATATTGTTTTACATTTGTGATTTCTTCTTTACAAAGCTGTTCCCTGTGGTTATAGTGAGGATAATGTATATATGCACACTCCTTTGTTGTGCTTTTTATTTTATTCAAATATATTTTTAAAGGTTTGAAAGAAAAACACTCAAACCATCCAGTCTTGATGGCATAATATCTTACTTTAATATGTGGGATCCCAATGTTATATACTGGAAAACCTAGGTCATGCATGATTATCAATTTGGGAAAATAACACTTTTGAAAATCTATTCTTTTCCAAAACCATAAGCTTGGCCTAATAAAGTGAACATGGAAACTGTAGGAATAAAATTTTTAAGCAAATAGCATCTTAAACGTTCTGATTATTTATGTGTATCAAAATATAAACTAAGAATTCTCTCTGCCAATCACTTTATGTGTATATATATGTATATATATATTTCCATAACTCTGAGGCTTATATAGCTTTAGTTTCCTTTTGATTAAGTCAATGTCTTTCTTTATAAGGATCTCAGCCCAGGTAGCCATTAACTCTGTTCTGCAAAGTTATTTGAGATTTGTGTTTGAGGAAAGAGCAATATTATATGTCTCCAAAATCTTTGATATCATTTAAAATGTGATTAGATTAATGTGCCCTTGATATAAAAGATCCCGGTTGTTCAGCAGTTAAGCTCTTGGCTGGTAACCAAAAGATCAGCAGATAAAACCCTGCAGTCCAAATTGTAGAAGAAAATTATGCAACCTGCTTCTATAATGATTCCTGTCTTGAAAACCCTATAGGCACTTTCACTTCATTGGAAAATGTTGTTATGAGTTGAAATCCTCTCAAAGGCAATGGGATAGCCACTAGGTGCTTGACTTTTAGTTAAGTGCCCCCATAAAACATACGGTACCACTCTGATGTACTTTGCCCACCCTGGTGTGTGAGTAGGCTAGGATACAGGAAAGGAGCCCAGCTGTACAGTAGATAAGCACCCAGCTACTAATCGAAAGGTGGTCAAGTTCAAACCTACCAATTGCTATGTAGGAGAAATAGTGGCAATCTCTTCCATCAAGATGTGTAGCTTTAGACATACTATGGGGAAGATCTACCCTGTATTATAGGGTTGTTGTTTATCTGAATTGATTCAAATACCATAGATTTATTTTTGTTGAACTATATGAGACTACTGAACTATGACCAATCATTCATTGCCAAACAGCGCATTTTATGTATTGATGTACTAAACTTAATTCCATTATTTAAAATGTGTTAATAACCCACGACTTGATTCATACAAAGTCATGTGTGGAGTAGCTGCACTAACATGCAATCATTACCCTTACCACTCATCAGCTCACAACTGATTGTTATATTCAAGGTAAGAATCTAAGACATGCCGCCTTACACACACAGTAGATTTAAAAATTGTTCTTAATTTTTTGTTTTTCTTTTTTCCTTCTTCAATGCCCCCCCCCAAAACGTTACAGGTATGCTCTATATGTGAGCATGTGTTGGTGAACACTAAAACTAAACTATACCTTTAGTTTTAGTGAAAGAAAAAAACTTTGCTCTTTACAACACAAAAAGATTTAAGAACAACTATCATTACTGACTTGAAGTAAAAAACAAAATAGAAGATTGGAAGATATTGAGAATTATGAGGTTAAAATATATATATATATATATATATATATATATTTATCAGATACCACGCAAAATTAAAGAAAAACCAAACACTGCTATTGAATTGGCTCTGAATTATAGTACCCTGCAGGACAGAGTAGAACTGCCCAGAGCCCTTTAAGGCTTTTCGGACTTTGAAGCAGGCTGCCTTCTCTTTCTCCTTGATGGAGAGAGAGTCTGGTGGGATTGGACTGTTGATATTTTAGTTAGCACCTAGTGGCTTTAATTACTGCACTCATAAGAATCCTTAACTGGTAAACAATGCAAAATGATTTTGATCATCTAAAGTTTAGCAAATTGTTTATAGAAGTTTTACATTTACATTTACTTTATTATTTTATAAGACTTGGTAATGATTACAACTTGATGAAATAATGAGATATAAGAGTTGGGTAAACTCTAAGTATCCTCTTCTTATAATGAGAAAGCAGAGGTATAGAGAGATTGAATAACTTGTTGAAGTATTGATTCAAATAGAACACTTAACTGAGGACACTTTCTAAGTGGTGACACTGTAGTGTCACTTCATGCCTTCTCATTTTGGACATTTGTGCCATCAAGTGGGTTCTGACACTTGAAGATTCTATGTGTGCAGAGTAGAAGTTCCTTCTAGGGTTTTCAAGGCTCTGAACTTCCAGACATCAAGTCCTTACTTCTGAGCCTCCTCTGGGTGGGTTTCACACATGCATGCATGCACGCACACACACATATGCACACACACACTTCAAAAATGGTATTTAAAATGAGATTTCCCACAAATTTTGAAGTCCAGCATGTGCATGCAACCCAGTGCATGTGTGTTTGTATGTGTGTGCATGTGTGTGATATCAGAAAACAAACTCATTGCCATCTAGTTGATTCAAACTCATAGCAACCCTGACAGGACAGGGTGAAATTGCTCCACTGGGTCTCCAAGGCTGTAAAGCTTTATATGAACAGAAAAATGAATAGTTCTCTTGTAGAGTGACTGATGTGTTTGAACTACTGACTCTGTGGTTAATGACCCATTTGAAAATCTACTGCAACACCAGAACTACTATGCGTCTTATATAAGTAGGGAATTGTCCATGCTTATATGACTTTAAACTCTTAGGAGTCACACATGTTTAGCTGCAGTTTATGCAGGAATCAAATTGAATATATATGTTGGAAGAGACTATAGAAAAACTTAATGTCATCACCAAACAAGACCACAGGTTAATTGTAAGAGAGACCATCAATTGCTCATATGCAAATTCATACTGAAATTGAGAAAAATGAAAACAAGTTCATAAAAAGCTAGCAAATACCTTCTTGAATTTGGATACCATGTAAAGGACAGAATTTTCATATTAACATGAATGACCAAAAACCAAAGAGGTTGTGCAATGATATGAAGATCCCCATAATCAAAAATTGGACAGTCATTAAAAAAAAGGAAACAAAGTACCAGAATGAGTGTCGGAAGAGACATTTAATCTTGTTCTTAAACAGAATAGTTGATGGTCATGGAAGAAAAAATGATAAAAAGAATTGAACAGAAAAATCAAAAGGGCACCTTGAGAAGACAAAATATTATCATGAAACATAAAGACCTGAACTTAGAAAAACAAAGGACAAATGTGTTTGGCATTTTTTCATGTTTCAGCATTTTTTTAATAAGTCATTTCATTGGGGGGGGGGTCATACAATGTTAATCACAATACATACATACATACATACATATATACATTGCTTCAAGCACCTTCATACACCTGCTGACGCCATCATTCTCAAAACATTTGCTTTCTACTTGAGCCTACATCACCGCCTCATTTCCCCCCTCCCACCCTGCTATCCCCTCCTTTATGAACCTTTGATAATTTATAAATTGTTATCATCTTGTCATATCTTACACTGCCAGATGTTTCTCTTTGCCCACTCCTCTGCTGTCGGTCCTCCAGATAAGAGGCTATATGTCAATCCTTGTAATCGGCCCCCCCTCTCTACCTCACCTTCCCTCCACCATCTCGATATCTCCACTGTCACTACTGGTCCTGAGGGGTTCAACTCTCCCAGATTCCCTGTATTTCCAGTTCCCCTCTGTACCAGTGTACCTCTTCCAGTGTAGCTGGATTTGTAAGGTAGAATTGGGAGCATAATTATTTGGAGGAGGAACCCTTTAAGAACCAGAGCAAAGTTATATTTTCACTATTGCTTCACCCTATTTTGCTCTTTTCCTCCTTTCATCTTCTGTGCTGGAAGGACCAAAATAAAAAAGTGATCTTAAATTGAAATATTTAAAGCTCCCATGGACAAAAATTGGAGCTTTGGGGGCACATTAGTGACACATTTGGTGGTGACCCATGAGGTCTGCATTTCAAAACCACTCCCCAAAGAGTAAGAGTCTCAGAAACACAGAAGGCGCTTAATTTAACCCTGTCCTATCGAGCTGTCAAGGATCAGAATCAACTCCATGGTTGTGAGGGTTTTTGTTTGTCTTTTGTTATGTAACGTGAGAAACATCACTAAGATAAGAAAAATAATAAACAGAGTCACTATATTAAAATGAAATTGTCACCATTTAATCATTTCAGGTCATAGTGTATGTTCAAGGACTAACAGTAGGAAGTTCAAATTTTATTGGTGAAAAATAAGGCCCCAGAATTTGACAGAACACCAATTGAAATGTTTCATCAAACTTATGGAGTGCCAGAAGCACTTGTATACACCAAGAAATTCAGAGGGCAGCAACCCTACCAAGCAACTGAAGGATAACCATGTTTGTGCATATCACAATTAAAGGTGAGCCAACAGAATGGGGGGAGGAGTAGCAAACAATTTCACTAATATTATATGCAAGTCAAATTTTACTTTGGGCATTTCAAAAAAATTGCAGTAGTACATTAATAGGGCACTGCCTAAAATTCAAGCTGGATTCAGAAGATGTGGCATGAGGGATATTATTACAGATGTCTGACTTATCTTGGATGAAAGGAAGGAATACTATATGTTTACTTGTTTTTTATTGACTGTGCACAGACATTTAACTATGTGGATCATAAAAAGACAATCAGGGTTAATATTACAAAGAATGAGACTTTCAGAAACTTAATCATGCTCATGCAGAAGCTGTACTTACACCAAGAATAAGTCTTTGAATGAAACAGATACAGAATGATTTAAAATAATGAATCATGTTGCCATGATAGTATCCTCTCACCATACTTATTCAATCTGTATGCTGAGAAAATAACCTGAGTAGGTGCACTAAAGAAAGAAGATCAAGACATCCATATGAAAGGAAACATCATTAACAACTTATGACATACAGATTATATATCCTGGTTTCAAGAAAATAAAAAGGATTTGAAGCACTTTCTGACAGCAGTCAAAGAAAGCAAGTTTCAATCAATCTTTCCAGCCAATAGTTCATAGAAATGAAAAGTTTCATACATTGCTCAAGAGACAATATAATGGTAAATATATATTGAAATAGTCAATAACTTCATTTACTTGAAATCCACAACCAACACTCATGGAAGCAGCAGTGAAGAAATTAGACATGATACCCAGGACAAATCTAAAAGTGGTCTGCTCAAAATGTTAAAGAACAAGAGAAATTATGTGACATCGTATCTTCTAGTATGCCTGACTCAAGTCACAACATTTCCAAGTGTCTTATATGCAAATAAAATTTCACTGATGAATAAAGTAGACTGGCAAATCCATGCTTTGAAATTACGGTTTTGGCAAAAAATATTGAAAATAAAATGGGCCTCTAGGTAGCACAAATAATTCTGTCATCGAAATTCATCACAATGCTCCTTAGAGGTGAGCATGGTGAGATGGGCCTCATGTACTTTTGGCATGCTGTCAGGAATGACCAGTCCCTGAAAAATAATGCCCTGCTTGGTAAAATAGAGAACTAGCAAAGAAGAAGAAGAGCCTCAATGAAATAGATGGCTGACCTGGCAGCAACAATGGGCTTCAATGTAACAATTGTCATGGTGATAGGGTTGGCATATGTCAGAGATGACTTACGACACCTAACAGCAACATTGTCAATAGTGTGTTAATTACGAGAATGGGACAACCATTACCATGACTTATTTTAGGATATTTCCATCCTCCCCATAAGAAACCCTCATCTATTCTATATTTCCCTCCAGACCCTCAACACAGTTGAAGTAAACAACAATCTGAAGTCTCTTTTTGTAGAGCATCATACTCTGGATATTTTATATAATGGAATTATAAAATGTATGCCTTGGTGGGTATGTTCATTCACTTTACAGTGTTTTCAAGGTTCATAAATTTTGTAGTAGCTATCAAGACTTCATTTCCTTTTTATTTCCAAATGGTAATCTATTATATAGATATGCAATGCTTTGTTCATCTAATTGTCCCCTTTGTGACTGTTACATATAATGCTGCTCTGGATATTTTTATATCAGTTTTAATCTGGGAATGTACTTATTTAATTTTCGAACCTAAGAGTAGAATACTTGTGTCATATGCTCACCCTGCAGGTCACATTTTGTTACTGTTTTCCAAAGTGACTGCATCCTTGGCCACTTTTCTCATATTTTAATGATTATATTCAATTACCAGGTAAAGATATAATTTCGTGCTTTACTTATTCAGGAGACCTCACCTCAGACAACTTGGAGTTTGCAGTATTCTAAAGGTCATTTCCTTTGCCAAGGGGCTAGCAAAACTAAATGGTTATGAAATTCCCTTGCTTTTTTATTGCTAGCTCCTAGAAAAATCAGAACATTTGCTCCTAAATGAACCAGTTTTAGAGTCAGCAGAGTATTATTGGGTTTGAAGAAAATCAGGTTATTTCAATTTTTAATTAAATTATGGCATCAGGGAGGCATCAAGGATCTAAAACATATAATTTCATTGTGTTAAAATACATGCCAATAGAAAGTAAAATAGCATTCAAATGATTATTCAGTTGCTAGAGTATAGAACTGATTATTAAAAGAAAAAAATCCAAATTGTAAAAGGTGTTAGCAAAACCAGCATGATGTTAACAGTGTACAGGATCTAGAACATAGAAATATTTTGTTAAGAAACAAATGCAGGGCACAAAGGAAATAACCTGATTGTTTCAAAATAAAATCCTCTCGATGGCCAGAGTGGCCCAGCACTTGACAGAATGGTGTGGTTGGTAGGTTGATTGTGCCAATATGGCCAATAAACACACATGAGATTAATAAGGTTGCCAATTAATTGAAGGGCAAAGAGATAAATGACTCAGTGCGCCTCACCTTTCTGTATCTTGCTCTCCAATGATCAGACTAAGGGGTGGCTTCCTTAGCTAGTTCTCTGCCTCATCTTGGGAGCTACAATGCCTGTGGAACATCCAACCCATAGATTGTGTTGCTATAGTTTGAGGTTCCTTCAAAACCTGCTTCACCACCCTACTGGTGGATATGTCACAGGGAACAGTTGGACCCTGTCATCGGACTGACTGTTGGTGGCCTGCTCTGTTGTTTGCTGCCTGTGGCCAACCTGTCTGTATTGCTCCATAGAAGACTTAGCTGTCTGCTTCCTTGACCTTCACACAGGAGTCTTCATGAGTTGAAGAATTGCCAGTATCTTAACTGTCTCACAGAAGTGAGTTGAACAGAACCATTTGCACTGCTCTGTGAACTAGGTAGTTGTCTTTTTCTTAGTTCTCTCTCTGTCTCTCTTTCCTGGTTTGGCTTCTGTAGAGAACCCTGTCTAACCACAAGTGGTTACAGAATGAATGACAGTCAATATTGCCTTCTTTGTCCCTGATTCACTTGAGGAACTAGCACTCATATTCCCAATCAAGTAGATCAATGTTCTCAAGGATGGAAAGATATATGACTTTAAGGATGTATTATTTAAAAACATCGTCATAGTATATAATGGATGCTCCCAAAACTGTCGAATTAGTATTAGTGAAGTATAACAATGGCATGGAGGTGACATCTGGTCTCCTTTGACCTCACAAAGGGGAAGGAGAATCTCATCTCATGGCTAATTCCTGTGGGACAGAGGTCAGATATAATTTCATCCTTTTGCCTTTTAACCAATTCTGACACCACCTGTCTCTCCTACCAAACACCTTCCTTCTCTTGTGGGTTCAATAACCACACAGGATTTACATACCATATTCAGGATTGCAAGGTTTTTAAGGAAGTTATGATGTTACAGTGTGGTATGACACAGTTTTTCAGTCAAGACATTATCTTCTCAGCCATGCCTGTAGACAGATATTTCTAAGCCTCAGCCTTTCAATCACATGGCTCCTTGACCTTGGCCCTGCTTGGGCAATGTTATAAAGTTCTTTTTGCATTAATGGCAAATGTCCAAAGGTCAAGTCCCTCTAACATCAGGCTCACCTAAAGGTGTGCAAAACCAGGTCTGCAGGGAACATCAAAGCTAGCACTCCAACTGAGATATTCCACTTAAAAAGTGAGACTTTTGCATGAAGATACTCATCTAGACTCACTCTACGAGCCAGGAAATCCATCGCCTCATACCATGTCACGTGGTCCTGCTGCTGCCTGTCCCCTCTGCTCCTCCCCTGGCACCTGTCAGGTATTTCAGTTCCATCTTTTGAATTGAGGTAGTTCAACATGGCATATCTTAGGGTCCAAAAGATATACTGCAATTTTAGCTCTTCTTTCTTGATTGTTCTGCTTTCCTGCTTCTGAAATGGTTCATTTTATACCCAGAAGGATAGCACAATTAACCAATCCTCACAAGTAAATCTGTTACTAATCACTCAAAGCTGAATTACAAAATTCTACCACCTGCTCCCCAAACTTCTTGCCTGGACCCATTGGGAACAGAGTATTTACATCTGATTAGCATGGCCTGAGGCAGGAATTTTGTGGGACCCACAGAGAAAATGGCTAGAAAAACCATGTCTGTGACACAAAAGGTCAGTCAGATTTATTGTATCATGTGTTATCCCATTTATTTTTAATTCAAGAAAAACAGTGTTTATCTTGTTCATCGCATAACAGCGCCTATTATTTTTGTTGCTGCATCTGTTGTCAGCTGTATGGGATAGGCTCTGGCTCGTGGTCTGTATTTATAACATAACAAAACTTCTCTGATCCGGTGCCATCCTCCTAATCACTGGTGTGCTTGAAACCACTGCCGTGGTTATTGTGTCAATTTACCTCTTTGTGGTTCTCCCTCATCTTGGATAGCCTCTAATTTATCAAACATAATACCCTTTTCTACTGATTGGTCTTTCGCAATGACACTGGAGCCTGAAGGCTAAATGAATACATGTTGGACTGCTAACTGCAGAGTCAGCTGTTTGAAATCACTCTTTGCTTTGGGGAAGAATCTACTTCCATAAAAAGTCACAGGATTGGAAACCTAAAGAGGGGTTTCTACTCTGCCCTCCAGAGTCACTGTGAGTCCGAATGGATGATGGCAGTTAGTTAGTTTTTTTTAAATGTTTTTTTTCAATGATGCATCTAAAATTTGCAAGTTGGAGTTCAGCACCTTCACTTCTATAGATCAATTAGGTTGTATTTCTTCTAAGGATGATTTATATATTCTTTTGGCAGTTTTTGGTATTTTCAAAATTCTTTTCCAACACTGTTGTATGAATGCTTTAATTCTCTCTATATATTCCTTTATAATTACCCAGATTTTATATGGAAATGAGGATTTTGGTAGGAAAAAAAAGAAAAGAAAGATGGATTGGGAAAGGCACTCACATACATCCTTTAACTAAAACCATTAGTTGAGTTTATTTGGTTTGAAAATATAATAAACTCAGCACCAGAAATCATATAAGTTAAATAGATAAAAACATTTAAACTTTGCTTTACTTTATCACTCTAAAAATGGTGACTTAAGGTACCACAAATCTTAAGAATTACTGGTTACATTCACTTCATTTCTTTGTAAAGAAAAAATGCACATCGTGTTAGTCCAGGTAGACCAAAGGAACAAATTTCATAGACACGCATATAGATAAAAGGAAAAGGTTTACATATAAAAGGAATAGGACATTGAGCCCAGTCAAGTTCAAAATAACAAGTTGGATATTAACCCATATGCCCAAAATCAGTCTATAAAGTTTCCTTCTGACTCACAAAGTCACAGGTCAGCGGGTACAGAATCCCGGCACTGGCAGGGATCTCCACATGGCTCATCGCTTCTAGGGCTCAGGGTCCATCAACAGCAACTCATTGCTGGCAGAGGTCTCCATGTGGCTGCCCCAGCTTCAGAGGTCTGGCTCCATCAGGGCAAAGCCATGTGGTCTCTCTGCCAGTTCTTCCAGCTTCTTGGACGCTGCCATCTTGTCTTGTCCATGATTAATCATCTCTGAAACTAACTCCCAACAACCTGGAAGATAGCTTCTCATCTTCTTGAGGGATATCTCATGAGATTTCCCAGACTATCAGGAGAAAGCCATTTCCACACGGAGGCCTCATTGGCTACTCAATGGCTATCTCCAGATTAACAGGCTAGACTCTACCCCTACATCTCAATCATGAAATTAACATAAGCACAAAACCACCACACACATGCAAACAACATTCATACAATCTACAGGAAATTAAAAAAGTTAAAAACTTGATAACAGAGCCAGAAGTACAAAAAAGTACACCATCTCTTTTTATTTGAAAATCAATATGTAGAATATTATACATTGAAAATGACAAGGGGATAACTGAGTATGCATACTTATTTGCATAGCAGTGATGTCTGTTAGTATTTCTGGTGTATCATTAAAGTCAGCCAGATGCAATCAAAGCTAGCAGATCAAATAATCTGTTAATATAATAGAAAAAGGGAAATATATTCTCCGTGCAAAATAGGCAATCTAGGTCACAACCCTTTTAGAAATACATTAAGCATTCAAGGTATTTTACCTTCTTATCTGCTGTTCTAACCACAGCAACTCATCAATTTCTGGTAAGGTAGAAACTCTGGTGGTAGCAATTCGAAAGGCATACTCTACAACTATGTGCTAGCTCAGGAGTTCATAAGATAGGACTTTATGAATATATCCCCATGTATGAGGTAGGTACTATAATGAGGTACAGCAATATCTGTAGATCATCACTGCCATGTTATAGAGTCCAGGCCTTCCTTAACAACACCATCAATTTGAAACATGAAGGATCAAATCATCATGCTGTGTTGGGTATCAATATAAGCAGAAAAGTATGTTTAAAACTTTAAAGATTATTCTTATTTCAGGAGGTTTATTGTGAATTGGCTTTGATTCAATGATAGTGAGTTTGTATTGGCTTTGTGAGTGTTCAGTACCCATCTTATTTCTTTCTAAATTGTTAAAAAATGGAAGAGTAACCAGAAAAATATTATCAGCATTCTCAGCACACATATTAATCCTCCTATTCAGTTACTATTCTAAGTTAACCTGCAAGTAGTTGCAGTTTTGTGTATTATATTGGCAAAAGAAAACTTCCAGCTATCTCGATCATCTTGTTTTTGTTAGATGCGATTGAGTGGGTTCCAACCCATAACACAACAGAATGTAGCACTACCTGGTCCTGTGGCATCCTCACAATTGCTCCTATGCCTGAGCCTAGTTTGTCAACACCATGCAGTGGGGTGTCAAACCATCTCATAAAGGGCCTTCCCCCCTAAAAATAGGGCCTTCCACCCTATCTTTTTTTTTTTTTTTGCTACTCCTGCATTTTACCAAGCATGATGTCATTTCCCAGGGACTGTTCTTTCCTGGCAGTATGTCCAAAGTATGTGAGATCAAGCCTTGCCATGCTTTCCTTTAAGGAGTTCTCCAGTAGTACTTCTTCCAAGACAGACCTGTTTCTCCTTTAGCAGTCCATGGTACTTTCAATATTCTTCACCACCAACATGATTCAAAAGCATGAATTCTTCAACGTTTGTTTTCTATGTTCGTCTTTCATATGCATATGAGGCAATTGAAAATACAATAAATCGGGCAAGGTATACTTAGTCTTTTAGGTATCATCCTAGCTTTTCAATACTCTAAAGAGGTCTTGTGCAACAGATTTACTTAATGCAACACATCTTTTGATATGACTGTTACATTCATGAGCTTTGATTGGGGATCCAAGCAAGACAAAATCCTGAACAACTTCAAGCTTTTTTCCACTTATGACGATATTTCATATTGGTCCAGTTGTGAGAATTTCAGTCTTCGTGATGTTTAATTAGGATCCATACTGAAGGCTGCAACCCTTGACCTTCATCAGCAACTGTTTCACATGTTCCTCACTTCCAGCAAGCAGGCCTGTTTCATCAGCTTTTCACTGATTGTTAATAAACCTTCCTCCAATTCTAAAGCTCAATCTCAGTAATTGGAAATCCAAATAAAACGTGTGCACCTTTCACTTGGCTGCTCTTCCGAGGTTCAGGATATGTCACAGAACAAGCCACTGCCAGGGGACCCATTGAAGATGCTCTCAGAGGTCTTGCTGATGAGCATCCTTGGCAGAAGAGCTCATTATCTGATGATCATGGAGCTTGGCAGCAACACTGTCTTTTCTCAGCAAGACTTTTGACAGAACAACTGTGTTCTGAATCACAATGTCCCAAACGACCCAAGGAACCTGTTACTGTTTTTAATGTATGTAGACCAGTGAAAAACAGAGTCCAGGCTATCAGTGTATCTTTTCAATAAAACGAAAATACTTTGAAACTTATAGATGTGAGCAATATTAATTATTGGGTGATAGGAGGCATAACACATATCAATCTGACCTGTTATGGTACAATTTGATGTTAATCTGTAGTGGATGCAATTCTGCAAAAAAAGAGGGACCACTTCAGAGCTTGATTCACACAGTGGCTGCCACAATGGTGTGTTAGTCTGGGTAGACTAGAGAAACAAATGCACAAACATGCCTATTTATATACAAGGTTTATGGAACATTGAGAGAGTATCCCAGCCCAGTCCAGTCCAAGGTCATAAGTCTGACATTAGCTCATATGTCTGATACCAGTCTATGAACTCTCTTCCAACTTAAGAAACATGTGCAATGACACCAGGACCACCAATGGCCAGTGGGTGCAGAATCTTGTGTACCCAGTGGCAGTAAAACATTCTGGCGCTGGCAAGGGTCTCTCTATGATTCATCATTTCCAGGGCTCAGGGTCCATCAGCAGTATCTATTGGTAGTAGAAGCATTTCAGCACTAGTAGGGAGTCTCAATGTGGCTTTTCTGGCTTTAGAGGTCTGGTTCCATCAGGTAAGCCTGTGTGGCTTCTTCTCTGGCTCCTCTAGTTCCTAGGATTCATGGTCCATGTTGCCATATTGTCTTGCCAGTCGAGCTTCTCCAAGGAACTGAGTCTATGATCTCTCACTTGCAATGGGAAATACCATGAGATTTTCCAGAATTTTCAGAGAAAGCCATGTCCACACACAGGCTTCATTGGTTATCTCCAGATTGACAGGCTAGACTGCACCCTTACACTCCCAATCATGAAATTGGCACATGAGTGGATGACTGCCACAAATGGTTTTACACTTAGAATCTCTTGTGAGGATGGCACAGGACCAAGCAGTATTTCATTCTGTTGTGCATAGGCTCACCGCTTATTGGAACTGACTTGATGGTACTTACCAACAACTTGATGGTACATACCAAGAGGTATGAGCATCCAGGATATAGTTCACTATTTGTCAAGCTGAGCGAAATGTGGTCAACTTGTTAATTCATCATGGCTTCCATCTGTTTGAACCAATAGTAACACACTACCCAAAGAATGCTTGGCAAGTCAGGTTGGTTACTTCACCGTAGCAATTTGCTTTCAGGCATCCTCAGTGGTCTGAGCTAATCTTTAAACATGGTCATTTAATGCAAAGGGACAAGGCATGTTATTGACCATGCTGATCAATGTTCCACAAATATCTTCATCCGAGACAAAAAAAAGTTACCTGAGGCACTGATTTCTGGAAAATCATATTTTGTTAATGATAGTCCCAGGCTAAAATATGATCTTGAGTATATCCCACCTGAATTTCAAAAGCATTTCAAAAAAATGGATTAGGTACATTGAGTACTAATGACAAAAGGACTGATGAGCTGTGGAATGACATAAATAGCATCACACAAGAAGAAAGCAAAATATTAAAAATACAGGAATTTTTCTAAGTTCAAAGTGTATGTCAGAAGAGACTAAATCTTGCTCTTAATCCTTAAGTGGCTAGCAGAAATGGGAGAAGTTTGATAAAATAAAAGAACTGAACAGAAAATCTGAAATGGCAGCTAAAAGTATATATTATAAATATATGTGCAGATACCTCGAATTAGAAAATCAAAGAGGAAAAACTTCCTCAGCGTATCTTAAACTGAAAGAACCAAAGGAAAAAAAATCAAGCCTCAATATGCAATATTGAATGACTATATGATTAAAATATTTAGGGGTGCATGAAGCATCAAAAAAAATGGAGGGAATGTCAGTCACTGTACTAAAACAAACAAAAAAATTAATCAACACTGCACCATTTCAGGAGATAGCACACGAGCTAAACCAATGGTCCTGAGGGAAGAAGTCCAAGCTTCACTGAAGGCGTTAGCATCAAACAAGGCCCAGGAAATGGTGGAATAAAAATTGAAATGGTTCAACAAGTTAATTAAGCATTGGAAGTTCTCACCTGTATGAAGGTTTGGAAGACTTGAGCTACTGACAGGTAGATATCCATATTTGTTCCGTTTCCAAAGAAAGGTGACCCAACAGAATGCTCAAATTATAGAACAATATCATTGATTTCACATGCAAGTAAATTTTTGCTGAAGATGGTCCAACCAAGGTATTACCATTACAGTGACAAGGAACTCTCAGAAATTGAGGACAGATTCAGAGGAGGACATGGAACAAGTGAGATCATTGTTGACTTCATATGAATCTTGTATCAGAGCAGAGAACCCCAGAAATATATTTCATGGTGTTTTACTGATTATTAAAATGCATTTGAAGGGCTGAGCCCCTGTGGCGTAGTGGTTGTGCGCGGGACTGCAGCCCACTGGGACGGAGGTTCAATTCCAGTAGTGGGGCTGGGCCTCCTACTCCCACCACCGGAGAGCAGTGATGCCCCCCCCAAAAAATAAACAAAATAAAAAAAATAAAAAAAATGCATTTGAGGGCTGAGCCCCGGTGGTGTAGTGGTTGTGCGTGGGACTGCGGCCTACTGGGACGGAGGTTCAATTCCAGCAGTGGGGCTGGGCCTCCTACTCCCACCATCAGAAAGCAGTGATGCCCGCCCCCGCATATGACTATGTAAAACATATAAACCTAAGGATATCTGTGAAAAGAGTGGTAACTCCAGAATAACCATTTGTGCTCATGTGGAAGTTGTACATAGATCAAAAGGTAGTTTTACAAACAAAACAGCACATAGTTTAAAACGAGCAAAGATGTGCATCAGGGTTTATCCTCTCATCATATTTATTTAATCTGTATGATGAGAAAATAATCAGAATCTGGATTATATAAAGAAGAACATGGAGACATGTATGGAAATTATTAATAATGACCTACAATATGCTGATAGCAAAAACTGCTTGCTGAAAGTAAGGAAAACTTGAATAAATTGTTGATAAAATTCAAGGACTGCTGAGCCCCGGTGACGTAGTTGTTGTGTGTGGGACTCCGGCCCAGTGGGATGGAGGTTCAATTCCCACTCATTGGAGCAAAGGCTGGGCCTCCTGCTCCCACCACCAGGGCAGTGATGCCTAAATTTTTTTTTTTTAAATCAAGGACTGCAATCTTCAGTATTAATTACAATCCAATGTTAAGATGAAGAAAATTTTCACAGTAAACAGGTAATTTCATGATCAACAGAGAAAAAAGTTGTCATAGATTTCATCTTTCTTGGTTCCACAATCAATGCTCATGGAAGCTGCAATCAAAAGATCAAACAAGTTTTTTTTTTTGCTAATCCTGCCACACAGGACCTCTTTAAAGTGTTGAAAAACAGTCATACTACTGTGAGGACACAGTTATGAACCTTAGAGTGTCTTCTTAGCCTTCATCATTGTGTGCTGATCTTCCTATTTTGTATATTATCTTTTCCTTCACTTAAGTTAGTCTATTGCTATAAGGTTAACTCTACTCTCACACCCCTGGTAATTATCAAATAATACTTATTTCTATGTGTAAACTTTTCCTTGACCTTTCAAAATAATGGTATCATACAATATGTGTCATTTCGTGATTGGCCAGTTTCACAAAGCATCATTTCCTCTAGGTTGATCTATGTTATAAAGATCATTATTATTCATTAATTCAATATAACCTTTCATTTATCTAGTCATCTGCTAGTGGACACTTAGGTTTCATCTTTTCACTATTCTGTATAATACCTAGATTGAACATGGGCATGCATAGAGAGTTTAGCATCAACACTTATATTTCTCTAGAATATAAAGCAAGCATTGGGTTTGCTATATCATAGAGTGTATCTATTTTCAACTTTAAAGGAAATAATCATATCATTTTTATAACACCACCAGCAGTGCATGACTGTTCATACCCTTGTCAGTGTTTGTTTTTCAAGAGTACTTTCCATACCCTTGTCAGTAAGTTTTCTTCCTTTCTTCCTTCCCTCCCTCCTTCCTTCCATCCATTTCCCCATTTCTTTTTATTTATATTAATATTGAAGTCAGACAATATTCTCATTTCTGATATTATTTGCATGTCTCAGAACCCTAGTTATGGCTAGCATTATTGGTGGTAGCCTAATTGATCAATCTACAATTGCATTTCACCACTTATCTGTCAGTGTGTCCTACTTTGAAGACTTAAGCATTTTTGTAGTGCTGGAAGTATGCCAACAGTATGCCAAATACAAACATTTCATTGGAGCTTCCATATTAAACAGATGAGAGAGAAGGAAGAGGCTGTTCATGCCTGAGAAATAACACATTGAAATCCACAAAATAGTAACAGAATATTGTCTTATGTAGGGCCAGAAGTAATTGGGGATATTTTTAGCTTTTTACGTGCTGCTATAGACATGGAGTAGCAAAGGTCTTTTTGTCTTCTTTGAGTCCCTCAGAAGATACTCAAAATACAACTGAGAAAGTAACTGAAAAAGTGCTATGTCTTCAAAGAAGAGTCAACATTCATGACATGGATGGATAAAAAATATTCAAGACTATCATTGTCTGATCGGATATAAATCAAAATGAGAAGAAACAAGTAGAAAAACAATTGGTAATTGGAATATGGAATGAAAAATTTTGAATTCAGGTAAGTCAGAGGTCATCAAAAATGAAATGAAATGCATAAAAGTCAATATACTAGACATTAATGAAATGAACTGGGCTCATATTGGCCATTTTGAATCAGACAGTCATATGGTTTGCTATTCTGGAAATGACAAATTGAAGAGAATGGCATTTCATCAATCATCAGCAGAACATTTCAAAGTCTAGTTTGAATACAATTCTGCCTGCAAAGAATAATGTTCATCTGCCTATAAGTAACACCAGTTTATAAGAATTTACCCACCAACCCCAAATCAAATGATGAGTAATTTGAAGACATCTACCAAGTTCTTCAACCTGAATTGAACAAACAACAACCAACTCAGATTTCCTTTTGAATATTCTTTTAGCAACATCATGATCCACAAATATGAGACAAAATGATTTAAGGAAAAGCAGATCATTTTGTAATTTCTTTTTTTCTTTAATAGAAATTTTTGTACATTCTCTTTTAAAATGTGAAAACACAGGTGTTGTGACTGTCACATATATCATAGATTTCAAGCACTATCAAGGCAGTCTCACTAGTTAAATGCCTATCACATCCTCTCTGCAATAACCCAGAAACTGAAAACTTTGTTTAAGAATAAAAATACTCACAGATAGATGTTTATGTTTCCCTGTGGAAATAGAGTCTTTATAATAGTTATCTAGGTAAGTTTACCCGTATAATGGACCACTGTTTTATAGATGGCAACCTCATGCACATATCAATTTAATATTCACTAGACTATCTATTGAATCAGCAGAACTGTGTAACAGGCATTACACTTAGAACTGGAGGCCCAATGACAGGAAAAATGTTAGTCCCTGCCTTTAAAGAACTTAGAGTAATTGAAAATATATACTTGAATCAAAACATCTCACCATCAAGCATAAAATTAAGCATGCACCATCACATCCATTAGAAAATACCAGAAGTTAAGAATATATGTAATAACAAGATCTTCTAGATTAGTAGTATATGGCAGTGCCAAAATGGTGATGCAAGGTCAGGGAAAGTTCCCATGGGCATGATGCTTGAGCTGAAGCCACAGAGGGAGACGTTGTTAAGTAGTGGGTGTTATAATATGCAGGGCCATCCATCTCTCCTTGTTACTGAGAATGGAGGCTGCTAATAGCTTTCAGCTCCGTACTTCACTGAAAATTGCCCTTGGCCTAAGAAATTATAATGCTCAAGGTTATAGCCTACTTACTTCCAAGAGCACTGGAAGCCAATCTCTGAGAGATTTGAATTTACAGAAGCCCTACTTTGTGATTTCCTTCAAGGGTTGTTTGAGCAATCAGTTATGATTGCAAATCACTTTCATCCTCAGTTTAATCCCACCTTCTTGCACCAATCTCCTGATATTACCCGCCAATATTTTTCTGCACACAGCTCTCTGTCCTGTTTCCCAGGAGGTGAATGCAAGTTAGTTGGTAGTTTTGGTACTATAAGAAAGAATCTAAAGTGGAATTCTAGAGACAGATCATGTGTAAGTTGGCTGGAAGTGAGAACAATATCATTGATGGAGGTGGTAGAAGGAGTGTTCCTGGAATGATATAATGGCACAGTTGTTACAATGGTCACCAGTAGTGACTAAGAAAGTGCACTGATAGAAGGAGATACACTGAGAAGGAGATGGACTGACTCTTCTATTAGTTCTGGGTCTTGAGAAGAAAAAAAGAAGGAAAATTATAAAGACATAGTATTGAGTGTATGGTACAAAGTACCATTGATTTAATGACCAGAATAATTGCAGTCTTGGGGCACTTAATTACCAATTTAAAGCAACATTTGAAAACAAGAAAGCTTTACCTTCTATAGTCAGGAGGTAAATAAAGGAGGACACTAATTGAAATGTAATCATAATCATAGGGGTAATTAAATACATTTAAAAACAAGTCTAATTCTGAGCCTTTAACAGGTCCCACAACCTAGATGAGGGCCTTTATAGGGAAGGAATAGCGTTATGAGCCTGGGATGAGGATACATAGGAAGAAACCCTTTGATGTTGCTCCTCAGAGGATCTTAAACTCAAAATTCCACTGACCACTGGTCCTGCAGAAGTGAACCTACAGGGGAGAGTATAAAGCCTCTGTGTATTTCCGGATTAACTCTATGCGAGTAGAAAACCTCATTAGCTGGGTATAAAAGGAGACATCTCATAAACAGGAGAGGAAAATCTCATTTCAAGAAAAAGAAGCCAGCAGTAGAAAGCATTCTTTGGATCCCAATATTCCTTTGAAATTCCTCATTCAAAGGACAGCAAACTGTTCAACCAGAGAATCGGGAAAGTAGAAGAAGAGAAGTAGCATGAAAGAGAGTAGTGGGCACCCTGGCTGATAGAGGAATAAAGCTGTGTCTTTTGCCAGGAGGCTCACCCATGTGGAATAGGGTGCCTCCAGACATGCAAAGAGAGAGCTAGATGTGACAATATTCTTTGCTAGAGCCTTTTGACTGAGACTTATGATGAAATGACTTGCCCTATGGTCATTTATCTTAAATTGCTTTTCCACATGGCTTAAGCAAGGCAGAGACCAAGGATCTGTTGGCATGGCTGACAAGATGCTGTCCTGACCCTTTCTTAAGTGTTTCTGATTCTGTAATCATGAGTCTTGTCTGTGAGTTTTGTCTGGCCATCGATCACAGGTTAGAATTGATAAGGAATGTTGGATGGTGGAGGCATGTCTGATTTTAGCCTCTTTGGAATCAGTCTTGAGTTGATGTTGGTGGTGATTCTCTAGCAGACGTGGACACTAAAGTGGAGGAGAGAGTTGAAGAGAAGGAAAAAAAATTAAATAACCACAATAAAACAAATAAAGATTAAGAGAGATTACAGAAAAGAGAAGATTTCAAAACAGGCCAAGATGCAGAAACAAAGAGTACAGTTCTGTGACTTTATTTTCACATTTCTGAGCATAAAAATTATTTCAACATCAGTTTCTATGTAGACTTGGACTCCTCAGATTGTGAATGAGTTCTATTCCAAAATGTGCCATTAATTCAAATGCACAACTATGTTTCAATGCCTAACATCTGTCAAATATTTGCCTTAGTATCTAGTGTGCCTTTTATGCACTAAAATATTAAAGAAACACTTCCAGAAGGGCTAAAACATCTTTAGCATAACAGTATTAATAATAATGCTTCCTTGATGTAAAAAATCAGTATTCTAAGAACTAAAGTACATGGCTTGAATATTTGATATTCAAGGTTTTTTGTACTTCCTTTCTTTTATTATTATTAGAAATCATTTTATTGGGGGTTCATACATCATTTTTCACAATTCATAAATAATATACTGTGCCAAGAACCTTCACACATCTGCTGCTGTTATCATTCTCCAGATATTCAAGGTTTTATAAAGAATGGCAAATAACTATGAACTGTAATTAAGTTGGATGTTCACAGCCTGTACACATACAAGTGCTATACCCATGGAAACACTCTCAAACACACCTTCTAATCTGGATTCGCTGGCAGGAGTGATGATATATCTTTCTGCAGTGTGAGAGGAGGTGAAATCTAGCCCACCATAGCTGATGCTCCAGTACTAAATCAGCCCACCAACTTCAAACCAATTCCAACTCCTAGTGATTCTAGGTAGAGTTTCTGAGACTACAAATCTTTACAGAGGAAGATAGTTCCCTCTTTTCCTCTCAGAGTGGCCAACAGAGTTATACCTCAAGCCTTGCAGTTAAATACAAGTAAAGAATACCAATTCAGTGGTAATGGAAAAGAGATATTTTCTCTGAAGTAAAATATGCTGTTGTATTTCTGCCACAACAAATTCCAAGTGGCAGTGAGAAGACTGTGAAATGTGAGTTCTGGAGTTAAGTAAGCAGTGCTCGGTTTTCTAGAAAACCTTTGCTCTTGATCCATAAAGTTCATCATTCGTAGACAAGGTAGTTTAGTTGCTCTGGAAGCTACTGCTGAATAATGGTTATTGGTTTTAATAGCTTTCTACAAGCTTTGGGGTTTGAGAAAGTTATTACATTGTCTCTTTTTTCAAGGATTCCTATTTTCTCATTTCAGTATGCAATTATGCTACATGGAAATTGAGTTTCTGAGAGACTGTATTTATGGAATTCTGATCTTTCAGAACTGTCAGACTCCTGCTCAGGAAGAAGTTGTGACTCTCAGAACCAGTCTTTTCCGTATTTCCTTCTTCCATTGGCATCTTCTTTATGCCTAGAGCAGTGCACTTTGGTGTAACTGGTTACATATTTGGCTGCTAACTGAAAGGTTAGCAATTTGTGTCAAACAGCCTCTTCACAGGAGAAAGATGAGGCTCTCTGCTCCTGCAAGTATTTACAGTCACCTAAACCTAAAGGGGGAGTTATACTTTGTCTCAGAGGGTTCTCAGGAGTCAGAACTCACTCATTGGCAGTGAGTTTGGTTTGGGGTTGAGAGCACACCATAAGGAGCCCGATGATACAAGGGTTAAAGCAATTGGGAGCTTACCGAAGGCTGACTGTTCAAATCCATCTGCCGGGCCAACAGAGAAATATGTACAAGTTTGTTTCTGTAAAGATTTATCACCTTATAAATGCTCTCCTCTCAAGTTCTCCTATGTCCCATAAGGTTGTATTGAGTTGGAATTGACTTAAAGATGGTAGATTTTAAAACCCTTTGGTTTCTATTGTCTTATATAATTGGATGGTATTCTAGCCTTTGGGTTTGGGGATTTTTTTATAACATATTATGAGGCTTCCCCACCCCATTCCCAGGAGTTCTGCAATCATTCTAGAGTTAAAATTTAAGCTGTCTCAAGTGGTTCCCAGACTCTAAAGCATACTTCATAGTTAGTATTCTAAATTTTGTGAAGTTCTTACCTCCACTCCATACAATAATAATATTATTATTCATTATTTATTGAGCAATTTCTAGGTGGCATATTTAAAAGGGAACTTTGCTATGTCTCAGATATAAAATACATGTTTATATATTTTTTTTTCCTACAGCTATTTTCTTATGGTGGGTTTAGGCATGTTTTTCTTTGCTGGATGAACACTGTTTTAAGCCGATTCTTCTCTACTAAGTAGTGACTTCTGATGATACATTTATAAGATAATGAGTAGATGCATCAAGCTTGTCTTGAAAGCTTCATCCAGCACCACACTGTGTAGAGACAAACTCAAGCATTCACAATTGGCTAATCTGTGATTATAGGTAACATTTTATAAATAAAAAATTAAATTGTTTCCTTTTTCAGAAGAACTTCTGCTTGAAATAAGACTGAAGTTGTTGGTAAATTTCTTGAACACACATATCTGTCTTCCAACCAGCTTCTAGTTAATGCTCCAAGGACTGCAGGACTGCAGGAAACCCCTCTCAGAAAAAAAGCATAGGAATACATCCATATTTTCTGCTCCAGAAAATGTATTCCTTGGGAGAGGAAAATGTTGAGAATGACTATAAACATGGGTCCCTGATAAAGCAAATACTTAAGCCTATAATTTCTAACTGAAAGGCCAGCAGTTTGAGTCCACCCAAGAGAATCTTGGGAAAAGTCTGATGATCTACCTCACAGAAGCTGTAGATTAAACATCCAAGGGAATAGAGTTCTATTCTGACACATGGTTGATTTGCCAGGAGTCAATCCAACACCAAGTGCTTTGTCATTAGCATGATTCCACAGAGGTAATCTTGGAATTAGGAGGAAATATCAACTCCTGAATGACACACAGATGCCTATTAAGAAAAGGCTGCATGAATTGTTTTATTAAAATTCTCCCCAAATTTGTGAAAATATGTTAGTACATTTCATAATCATGGGTCAAAGGTTATTTCCATGGGCATTTGATATGAAATAAGAGTATCAATTGAATCACTTAACTGATAGCTCCCTAGAATGGAATACAATCTGTTACTTCTTGTTCTTTTTCTCTATTGTTCACCCTGTTTCTCTTCATCTCTTAATCTAGATCCATCTCCATCTATTTTTATCCCTTGACGCCAATGTGTTAAGCCACCGGGATAAATCTCCATGTGATTACCCTTAAGAATAGCAGTATCTACTTGAAGGCCAAGCAAATCATCAGAGAAACTGGCTTATATGAAAAAGAATGTAGCATCAATGTTGAAGGATGGCTTAGTAACAACTTACCATGTGCAGATAATACCACCTTGATTGCTAAAAATGAGGAGGACTTGAAACACCTGCTGGTGACTATTAAGGCTTGCAGTATTGGTAACTACAACTGGATGCAAGGAATATCCAGATCCTCACAATGTGACCAACAGATAACGTCATGATCAATGGAGAAAAGGCTGACATTGTTAAGGATTTTGTCTTGCTTTGATCTACAAAACAGAAAAGAGATTAAATGATATGTTTCATTGGATAACTATATCACTCAATACCACTCAAGACATTTTTAAAATTTTGAATGTTTTTTTAAACTTTTAAAAAGACAGGATGTTACTTTAAGGACTAAGGCACACTTGAACCAAGCCATGAAATTTGCATTTGCTTCATATGCTTCTAAAAGTTAGGCAATGAAAATGAAACAAAATAAAAATAGAAACATATGAACTATGGTGGTGGTGAGGAATATTGAAAGTGCTATGGGTTGCCAAAAAATGAAACAAATATTTCTTGAGAGAAATACAGCCAAAATGTTCCTTAGTGGCATAAATTGGGAGAATTTATTTCACACACTTTGGACATGTTATCTGGAGAAACCAATTCCTGAAGAAGGAGATTATGCTGGGTGCAATGGAGGGTAGCATAAACAGAAAGCACGCAGAGAGATGGATTGGCACAGTGTTTGCAACAATGGGGTAAAAAATAAGAACAATTGTGAAGATGAGGCAGGACCCAGTGATGTTTCCTTCTTTTCGATATAGGATTGCATTGAGTTAGAACAAACTGAATAGAATTTAAAGCAATAAAAACTAGTAGACTTGAACTCAAGCCATCCTTAGAATTTTAATCACAGAAGATGAGAGTGATCTTTTGTTTCCCAGTGTTTTCAGAAAGAATATTACAGCTAGATTCTGATTATCCACAGAAAATTAGTTACGTACTAAAATAGCCAGTTTGAGGGTGATACATTATTGAATAGTTCACCTGTATCACTTAGTTTGGGAGGATAGAAATTCCTCAAAAATAGTGGAATTAAGAAAATAGACCACTACTCAAGAAAACAGTAACTTGACCTACCAGAAATATGTAAATTGTAAAATAGATACCAGAAAATGAGAAAAGAAAAAGGAAGGAAACCTTTCCCTAGAATGATTAGACTCCATCTGTGAATTGTACAATGTTAATTTTTTATAAAGAATTCACTGTTGTTCAGGGTATCACAATTTTGTATAATCATTTCTAACATATGTTCCCATCAAAAAGAAAATGTGAACCCACTGTCTACATTGGGCCACTAGAATTTGGGTGGTGCAAAGTGTGAAGGATTACTGATTAAAACAACTGTGGGAAATGTTACTTGTTTTGTCACTTACAGGAGCTTTAAACTCAAGAACTTCTGACATGTTGGAGGGGCCAATGATTAATCCTTGGGTTGGCAATTTAATTAATGCTGTTAGCAATAAATAATCCTGCATTTTCCATGTAAATTCTGACCCAGCATCTCTAGGTTCCATCTCCCTCTACAATAATGATTTAAAAAGCTATCTTCCTTTAGGATTTTCAGTGCTTTTTTAAAAAAAAATCACATATTAAATCAGCACCTATGTCTATACAAATAGATAACACAATTAATGTACTTCAAATTTTTAATTAGTGTCCTGCAACTAACAGCTATCATTTTATACAGTGAAATAATGCTAAAATAAATGTATTCTCTCTTGTTGAGGCACAATGAAATTGCAGGTCAATCATAAGACCCAGAATCTAGAAGAAAATGTCACCTGGAATTTTAATCCAGATTACTGCAGTACTCATGTTTTCCAAAGATCTGCCATCACTGAAAAAACACAGGTGGAGGGACAGGGGAACTCGACCAATGCAGGATCCAAATTATCATTTAAATTTCAAAGAGAAAGAATGAAAGATGAGAATAACCACAAGTATAACCACAAGTAAATTCCACTTATGCATGTAATATGTAATAGCAGAAAACTTTGTCTAGTTTTTTTCCCTTAATACAATGTGTTCAATTGAGATATTGACACATAATATGTACTAGTTAAAGGACTGGAAGAAAACAAATGCATATATCAGGTACATAAGAAAACACAGTGAAATACAAAGTACTGTTTCCTTCTGCTATGTGTAAAGCCACCATTAGTCAAAGTCAATTTAGTAGAAACTAGCAGCATAAGTGCATTAGTCTGGGTAAACTAGGGGAAAAATTCCACAGAAACTCCTATGTATACAAGAGACAGTTTTATATAAAGGGTAAGTGTACATTAAGAAAGCATCCAAACCAGTGCTATGAAAGCCATAAGTCCAACATTAGCCCATATGACTGACATCGATCTACAAAGTCCTCCTCAATCTCACAAAACACATGCAGTGATGCCAACTGTAGGAAGAAAGTCAAATCATTGAGCTTTCAAGCATCTCAGCGCTGGCGGGGGTTTGTTTCCATGTGGCTGATCCAGCACCCCGGGCTGCATCAGAGTAGGTTCATGTGGCTTCTCCTGACAGATGTCTTGCAGGAAGTGAGTCTTGCAAGCTGAAGCAGGGATCTGGGTAAGGCAGTTGCACCCTGGTCTGACCATCAGAGAGCAAGAGACCCAAGAATCAGAAAGCGGAGGCTCACTGAGCCATTTATCTCTGTGCCCTTCAATTCATCCCACATATGCTTATCAGCAAGGTTGCCACAATAAACTTTAACTATCTCAATAAGCAATATCAAATTATTTCTATTATTCCTTTAGTGGTGCATAGATGATAAGTAGGTAGATGCATAGAGTTTTATGTTTAATTGGTTTTATTTTATATTAAAATCCCTCTGTTATTTGTTACTTCCTGTTAAAAACACACACTTTAATTCTTGCAGAAATCAATTAAAACAATTGTAGTGTCTCTCTGCTTTACAAATCCATGAATTAACTGCTGTATGTACCTCACAGGTTCATGAGGATAAAGTAAAATGCATGAACTATGATGAAATTTTCACAAACTAATAGCATTTGCTTTACGGTAAGGCTTAAGTTTTAGGGTAATACATCCCATGGAAACTGAGTTAAATCTTTTGGAAAAAATTAATTTCTGTAAATAGGTACATGAGAAATACAAAAGGAGTTGAAATTGAACAATGTGATATTAGAAAAGGTCTGTTTTCTGACATAATGGATGTGTTAGTCCTGGTAGACTAAAGAAACACATTCATAAGCATGTATATGAATATAAGGGGAAAGTTTATATACAAGAGCAATGGAACATTAAGAAAGCATGCCAAGCTACTCCAGTCCAAGGTCATACATCTATATTAGCCCATATGTTCGAAACCAGTCTATAAAGTCTCCTTCCAACTCACAAAGCACGTGCAACGACACCAGAGCAATCACAGGCCAGTGGGAGCAGAGTCTTGTGGCAGTAGAAGCATCCTGGTTTTGGCAGGGGTCCCCTCATGACTCCTTGTTTCCAGGACTCAGGGTCCACCAGCAGTATCCATTGGTGGTAGAAGCATCTCAGCGCTGGCAGGGGCTCTCTGTGGCTTTTCCAGCTTCAGAGGTCTGGTTTCATGAGGGTAAGACCATATAGCTATTCCTCCGGCTCCTCTAGTTCCTTGGACGCAGCCATTTTGAATTGTCAGTTGAACATCTCCCAACAACCAGGGGGATGGTCTTTCATCTCCACAAGGGAAATATCGGGAGATTTCCCAGAATTCTCAGAGAAAGCCCTGCCCACCGAGAGGTCTCCTTGCTATCTTCAGATTGACAGGCTAAACTCCACCCCTACAATGGATAATCTGTAACTGGAAGGGAGAAAACATTCCAAGAAACAAAAATTTCCTTGTAGAAGTTCTTATTTTCATTTTGGAAAAGAAAGAACTAAGGAAATGCAGTGTAGAGAGTTTTTGAAAAGAGAAAGGAGGTAAAGAATGTGAGCATAAAAGAACAACCTAAACTAACTCCCTGCCATTGGACTAATTCTGGTTCATAATGACCCTGCATGTGAGGATAAAAAAAGACGAAACTTATTGCCATCTGGCCAATGCAAAGACATGGCGACTCTAAAGAGCAGGGTAGCCCTGCACCTGTGGTCTTGTGGGGTGGTAACTCTTTTACAAGAGTAGAAAGCCCAATCTTACTCCTGTGAAGGACCTTGTAGCTTGAACTGGTGACCTTGAATTTAGCAGCCCAACTCGCAACCACTATACCACCAGGGTTCCTATGTGAGAATAAAACAAACCAAAAGTTCTGTCCTGAGGGAAAAAAGAAGATGAAAGATAAGACCAAAAAATCATTTAAAACTTTTATTCCTGGTATTTAACTTCTGGAATTCTTCACTTCCTGTGGAACTGATTTTTTTTCTCTCTGCACAAGTGGAGGTGGACTCTAATTGATTCACAGCTATTCATCTTTAAAAAAATAAACCATCTCTGCTATTTCATTGTGCCAAGTTAGCCAATAATTATTGACTTCTCCAGTTGTTCTTTCCTTCTGCTGCAAAAATAAGAGGAATTTCTTATTTTTTTCATTCTAGAATATTCCCTTTAAGTGGGCATGTGTGTTCTCTGCTTATTTATATTTGGTCTTTGTAGAGGTCATGTATTCGATATGTCAGTTTTATGATTGAGATGTAGGGGTATAGCCTATTAGTCTGGAGATAAACAATGAGTAGCCAATGTCCATGTGGGCATGGCTTTCTCCTGAGACTTCTGGGAAATCTCACAATATTTCCCTCATGGAGATGAGAAACCATCTCCCCAATTGTTGGGAGTTAGTGTCAGAGACAGAGGACTATGGACAAGACAAGATGACAGCATCCAAGGAACTGGAGGAGCCAGAGGAAAAGCCACATCGCCCTACCCTGATGGAACCAGACCTCTGAAGCTGGAGAAGACACGTGGGGACCCCTGCCAGTGCTGAGTTACTTCTACCACCACTGGATGCTGTTGTTGGACCCTGAGTCCTGGAAACGAGGAGCCATGGGGAGACCCCTGCCTGTGCCAGGACTCTGCATTCACTGGCCTGTGACTTCGTGAGTCAGAAGGAGACTTTATAGATTGAAATCTGGCATATAGGCTAATATCAGATTTATGACTTTGAAATGGACTTGGCTGGGATGCTTTCTCAATGTACCATTCCTCTTGTATATAAACCTTTTCCTTATATCCATATGTGTGTCTATGAATTTGTTTCTCTGGTCTACCCGGACTAACACAGTCTTCATTCCCCTTGCTGTTTGTTCCACAAAAGAAAGAGGAAGATAACTTGAAGCAGCTTCAGTCATGCTTATTTTGATTATTGACAGAAGTTTGGTCAGATTAAAAATTTTACATTGACTAGTTGGAAATTTGGTTCTAAGATGCCAGTGTATGCCCAAGTCTGAAATATATACAACAGAAGTAACAAGTTCCTTCACTGGGAGTTTATTGAGCATGGGGTCCATAAGGGACAAAAAATATGTCAGCGTCCAGTACTATCTAAAGATACTATGTGAGGCATTACAGATTGAAATCATGCTTTGAAGTTGAATGGTTCATGTGACAACTTGTGGAATTTATTATGCAGAAAGAGAATGTGAGTCATTGTTATACAAGTCTATATCAGTCTATTGAAACTCAGTAGTAGAACATTCATTCATGGAACTCACGTTCTCGTTGGCTTTTCTATGCATCAAGGTAGGTTTTGACATATAACAGGAAAAAGAAATCATAGCCATTACCTTAGCATAAATATTTTAACTTTGAAAACTTTAAATTAAACATTGAGGAACTGAAAAAGTAAAAATGAAAGACTAACAGTATGCATGTGAATTATAGTGCTAGAGAAGAATAATGAAACTACTACGAACTGCCTAAAGAACAAATGTTTCTATCTTTGAAGAAGTACAGCCAGAATGCTCCTTAGAGGCAAGGCCTATTGAGTGAACTTGCACACTGGAAGATGGCCCCCTTGGTCAGAGGGCATGCAAAATGTAAGTGTAACTCTCATAATAGAGTCACCTGTGGTTATATGAATGAAGTAAAATCTGTGGGAGTGGAGTTTTAGGGATCTTCATTTGCTGGTGGAGCACAACTCAAGGTAAGGCAGGATTCACACTGTAACAAGTGAATTGTTACTTGTAAAGATTAACCTCTCAAATGACTGGTCACTATTTATACAAACAATGGGTCTTCGTGATAGATAAATCTATCAATAAACCTCATTCACTAAGACAGAAGCTTGCCTATGAGACTGATATAAAAGAAATTTAGGATATATGACAGGAAAGGATTTAAATAGCACACATATGGTAGTAGGCATATACGGTAGTCCCAAGCCACCATTCATTCATTCGACATTCTCAAAGGAAGACATCATCTGTACCAAAGGCCAAGGTCATCAATTCCATAACCTTGGGATAGCAGTCATCTGCTTCTTCTCACACCTGGGCATCTTAGCCTTAAATATAAGGGAATATTTGAGCTCCTTATGTGCTCTACCTATGAATTTGTGGGAAAGTCCAGTTAGCTTAGTGAGTTTTTCATATACAATCCTTCTAGTATGGCCTATGAAAGATGTTATAGGCCTTGAAAAGACTGAGTCAAAGGTTTCAGCAGTCTATAGCACCCAGCCTGGGTTACCAAGGACTGGATATAAACTAGCTTAAAAGTTTCCACTTAGAAAATAGTACCAGGTATACTTGTATTTTTCCCTTGAGTTCTGCATAAGTATTGTTAAGCATTTTCCCCTAATGTGAGGTGACTCTAACCAGTTTACCCATCCAATGGGAGTGTACTCATCTTTTTTGAAATATACATATCCCCCTCCCACTATTCTGGTTTGAATTTCCTGTCAGGTTCACTTACCACACTTACAGAAGTATCTGTTGATTGGGGAGACCACATTAGAGATAGCATGACCTAACTGTAGAAGACTGCCTTCTGTTTGGTGTTTTTTCCTTGTAATAGTGGGCTGACACAATAGATTGTCATTTTGTGACTGACTAACCTCATTCAGCATACTTGTTTCTAGATCCATGTGTGGCATAAGGTGTTTTATAGCTTCGTATCTGTTTTTAAGGATGTACATGATGCCTCTGTTTTTGAAAGGATGGACACAGGTTGTGTTTACTGAGTTTACTGAGTTTACTTCTTTGGCTGGGCATTTGGGCTGTTTCCAGATTCATGCTATTATGAACTGTGCTACAACGGACGTGGGAGAGCATATGTCTGTGTGTTGTGTCTCATACTTCTTTGAAGTATATTCCAAGTCAAGGTTTTTGCTGGTTCATATATTTCTATACCCAGTGGTTTTAGGTAGCACCATATCACTTTCCATAATGGTGGTACACATTTACATGCCCTCCAGGCGTACATCAGATTTCTCATCTCTTCGTCTCCTCTCCAGCATGTGTTGTTCTCCTTTTTTAATTAGGTGTAAGTTAATAGGTCATCATTATTTTGAATTATGTCCCAAATGGCTAGTGATAGTGAGCCTTTCCTCATGGATTTTTTTCAGCCATTCGGGGGTTGTCCCTTGTGAATTTTTTATTTGCATCCATTGTCCACCTTTCAATTGAATTTTTTTCTTATTGAGATGTGGCAGAATTCTATCAATATTAGTAATTAGTCCCTGGTCCATTTTATCAATGCTAAATTTTTTTTTCTGAATCTGTGGGGTCTCATTTTACTATTTTAATATAGTCTTTTGATGTGCATACATTTTACTAGGTCCCACTCATCTATTTCATCTTTTACTGTATGTGAATCTTTTGCTATACATAATAGTCTATATATGCCCTGAAATAAGACACATAAGTTTATCCCAGTGTTCTCATTGATGATTCTTATAGCTCTCTGTGTTTACAGTTAGGTCTCTAATCCATCTTGATTTCACTATTGTGCAAGGGATTATGTATGCAACCTGTTTCATTTTGCATATGGAGATGCAGTTGTTTCCACACTATTTGTTGAAGAGGGTCTCACTTTCTCATTTCATGTTTTTTTTTTCCTTTGTCAAATCGGTTGCTTGTAGGTAGATTCTTTTATTTCTGTTTTTTTTTTATCCTGTTCTTCTGGTCTAAGTAACTGTACCAGGCTATTTTGACTACGGTGGCACTGTGGTGGGTTTTGAGGTCAGTTAGTACAAGATTTCCTACTGTGTTTATCTTCTTGAGAAATTCCTTGCTTATTGCTGGGCTTCCACATATGAAGTTGCTTATTAATTTTTCCATTTATTTAAATAATGAAATTAGAATTTAGATTAGAATTGGGTTATATTCAAAGACTGACATTTTCACAATATTATCTTCCTTTGTAGAAATACAAAGTATTTTCCCATTTGTGAAGATCTTTCTGATGTTTTGTAATAAAGGTCTGTAGTTTCTTTGTACAGGTCTTCTATTTCTTTTTTAGGTTTTCTCTGGGTATTTCATCTTTTGTGTGGCTACCATGAATGGCATTATTTTCTTGATGTCTCTTTCAGAGCTCCCTTCATTGCTATATAGCAATCCAATTGATATTTTCTTGCTCATCTTGTATATTGCTACTTTGTCAAATCTTCAATCATTTCAAGCAGTTTTTATTGAGTCTTCGGGGTTCACTATTAATAAAATGACTCAGTCTGTAAATAGTAAGAGTTCCATTTCTATGTCCAATTACATTCCCTTGATTTTTTAATGGTTCTTTCCAATATGACATTGAATAAGAGTGGGAAAAAGAGGGCATGCTCTTCTAGTTTCTTTTTTCAGGGGAAATATTACTTTGTCCATTGAATGTGATATTGAAGATTGGATATTTTTATATGGACCTTATTTTGTCAAGGAGTTTCCTTTCTATTCCCATATCATTGAGTCTTTTTCACCAAAATGAGTGTTGTATATTGTCCAATACTTTTTTTTGCCTTAACTAACAAGATCGTGATGTTCTTATTCTTTGTCATGTGGTCCACTGCTGTTTCCTCATCATCCTGGGACAGTTATTAGTGGTGTGAGAACTAGAGGTAGTTGACTCTGTGCAGTGACATGGAAGAGGTCAAATAGGTTACAGAAAACATACATTGGGGCTGAACCCCGGTGGTGTAGTCGTTGAGTGTGGGACTGTGGCCCATGGGCTTGGAGGTTCAAATCCAGCAGCACCTCTCCTGGAGTAAGACTGGATAGCTCCTACGACCACCAGAGGGCAGTAATACCTTAAAAAAAGAAAGAAAAAAACATACAATGATGAAATGGAGAAAAGAGAAGAGAGATGAATATGTGGGGCACAAAGGGAGGAGACGAAAGAAAATAAAATAAAAGTAATTAAGATAATAGTAAGTGGCCATTTGGGTAAGCCAATAGATTTGCAAAAATAATGATAAATGAATTTTAAATGGGCTAATCAGAATTAAGAGGTTTCATGGAAATATATTTCACAAGGAAAAAGAGGCAGAGCAGAAATAGATAATTGGTGCAGCAGTTAAATAAAATGTAAGCTAGCATTCAGACCAGAAAAGAGGTTGTGTATTCATGAGAAGTATAACTAAATAATATAAAGAGAGACAAGAGGGTAAAGAAAATGAGAGAATTGGAAGAAACTAAAAATAGGGAGGAAAGAAAAGGAAAAAAAGGCAAAAAAATTTGGTGGTAAAGAGAATAGAAAAAGACGCTTGGGTGTGAGTGCTGGAGTTCTGTTACTATGTAGGCATGCATATGGGGGTGATTGTGTACTCACAGGAAAATTTGGGGCATGAGTATGCCCAAATCTGCAGAACTGCCTGTTTTTTCCTGAGGGGAAGGAATACTCTCAGAATGATGGGCTTGCACTAGCAAAGGAAATGGGAGAAAGCTAGAAAAATAAAACAATAAAATATTATAATAAAATGAAAGTACAAAAAAGAAAGAAAGAATAAAACCATCTAGGGTGAGGGGATTCCTGCTCCTTGGGTAGTGTTATTGTGTATAGCTATATACTGAATGAGTGGAGAAAAAGCAGGATAGAAGAAGAAAATTTTTAAATGCTGAAAAATGTGTAGACCATGTGAACTGTTTCATATGCAGTTGGTTAGAAGTGCAGTGTCCCCAGAGGCTAGTGATGTAAGAGGCTTAACTGACTGTGTTGCCTCAGGGAGTAGGAAATGTTGCAGTCCAGGGAGCAGTGGGACACAGAGACGCTGGGCAGTGGTAAGGCTGAGTCTGTCCAGAGTTCTTGCTGCTCTTCGACTTTAAGAAACTTTGGTCTACTTGGCTTTTAAATTGACTTTCTGGGTCCCAAGAAGTGCAGGATCCCTCATAGATGCTGAGATCTCCCAGTGCTTACTATCCAGTGGCCAGATTCCCTGATCCTTGGATCTTTTTTTTCTCTAAAACTCATTTTCTTTGTTTCATAGCAAAATGTTAGGTCTACTGCTTCATTCTGTGTCTTCCCAGTCATATAAAAAATATCACCCTTACTTCAATTCTGAATTTTACAATACTGATAATACTGAATAATTCCAATACAGTGCTGTCACATAAGCGTGACAAAGATTACACATGAGTGGCAGGATTATGAGCTAGACAAGTAAGAGCAACCCATTTGCAAATCATTAGCTGTCTTTGATAGCCTAGTCCTGTAAGTAGCAATCTACCTAAACCATAGGTACCTTGACCAGCCTATCTGGGCTTAAAGTGGATGCATTCATAGAGCACATAACGGAATCTTATCATTTTGCTTAAAGTTGCATATTGGAATATTTTATTTTTTAAAACGCTATTGACAGATAACATATAAAACAAACAAGATTCCCTGAGTACTTTCCAACTCATAGCAGCCTTATATAGGGTTTCCAAACTGTAGTATTTATGGGAGCAGATATCCTCAACTTTCTCTCACAACATACACCAATATACAATTGGAATCTTATACAGGGCTTCACTATAATGTAAACAAGATCAAAATCCTAACAACTGGCCCAAAAGGTAGCATCATGATAAATAGAGAAAAGATTAAAGTTGTCAAGGATTTTGTTTTGCTTGGATCCACAATCAGTGCTCATGGAAGCAGCAATGAAGATAACAAAAGATGGGTTTCAGTAGTAAATCTGATGCAAAATATCTTTTTAGACTGTTAAAAAGCATGGTTGTTACTCTGAGGCCTAAGGTGCATCTGATGCAAACCAAGGTATTTTCCAAAGCACCATATGTTTGTGAAAGTTGGACATTGACTAAGGGAAGCTGAAGAACAATCAGGGCATTTGAATTATGATGCTGGAGAAGAATGATGAAAGAACCATAAAGCACTGAAAGCACAAAAAAAATCTATCTTAGAAAAAAGTGTGTGAAAGTTGGACATTGAATAAAGAAGACTGAAGAAGAATTTATGGATTTTTATTTTTGTGCTGGAAAAGACTATTACAAGTATCGTGAACTACCAAAAGGGCACATTAATTTGTGTTGGAAGAAGTAAGATCAAGGTACTCCTGAGAGATGAGGACAGAAAGATTTCAGACATATTGCCAAGAGAGACCTGGCCCTAGAGAAAGCCATCATGTTTGGTAAAGTGGAAGGTCACTGAGAAAGAGATAGACTGACACTATGGATGCATCAATAGACTTGGGCTTACACAGGACCAGGAATTGTTTCATTCTGACCACAGAGTCACTGCAGGCCAGAGCCAACTAGGTCACAGTCAATTCAAGGGCAACTGACAGCAACAACAACAACAACATGGGAAGCAGAAAGGAAAAACACGTGTTTCCTGGAAAAAGTATGGTCAGTTTGTCTAAGGGGCAAGAGTGATGAGACTTCGTCTCACATATTTTGGACATGTCATCAGGAGAGGTTAGTCCTTGTAGAAGGACATCGTGCTTGACAGAGGGCCAGTGAAATGAAAAGGAGCAAGCTGCTGTGAATAACAGAGGACCTGGAAGTGCTTTATTCTGTTGTACATTGAGTTGCATTGAGGGAGAACCAACTAGAGGGCATCTAACAATAAAGAACACAAGTTACTCTCAACAGTGGTCCTTGTTTTCAGTTACTTCTCCCCCCAGAATGTCTTGTTGTTGTTTTGTTGTAGTTTTCAGAATCTTCTTACATAATTGAACTCAGGACATGGAAGGAACCGTGTCATGCATTATTATTTTTTGTAATCATTGAAAGTATTGTACAACTCCCATCACAATCCATACATCATCCATAGTATGCAAAGCACATTCGTATGTCTGTTGCCATCATCATTCTCAAAACATTTTCTTTCCACTTAAGCCCCTTGTATCATGTTTTCATATTCCCCCTCCTTCCCTCCCCACTGTCCTCTCCCCCACAAACCCTTGATAATGTGCAGGTATCATTTAAAAAGCCATTTCCACAACCATGAAGCAACCAGGAAGCATTCTCTCTTCCTTGCTTTATTAAGTATTTTCCTACCTGCAAAACTAAAAATTATAATAAAAGGAGAAAGAAAAAAAAATGAAGACACCCCAAAAAACAGAAAATGAAACCAATGGGATAAATTCTGTGTTCATTTATCCTCAAGGTGACTGCAGAGGGAGGTTGAAAGCTGTGGTCTGATTGAAAGATCTTTCTTCTTAGGTATATTCGGAAGATTTGAGTTGTCAACCATTTGGTTAGTAGCTTAGTGTGTCACTATTTGTACCAGCAGGCATTGTCCAAATTGACAATGACCTGAAAACAGGAAAATAAAATAAAAAGAACACACCCTAAGATACAATTTCAACTATTATAATGCCTTATAAAAATGTCATACAGGAAACTCACTGCTATGGTTCTGGCTGAAAATGACCAACTTAATCTATGGTTAAGATTCACAGATTTTTCGTCTTTTAAAAAAGGTACAGCATAGGTAGGAACAGATTACAGATCAGCTCTTGGAATAGCGTCCTGTAACACACTGCCCTTTTACTATGAAAATGTGATGGTAAATCTTCCCTTGGGAAAGGATAAGCTTGCCAGGTTATGATCTTAAAAATGCATTCTGTTCAAGAAACAACAGCCCTGATGAAATAAGTTTGGCATGATTTCTATTATCCTTCACCTTGTGCCATTTATACTGTGTTATAAATGCAGGACTGAGTTGTTTTTATCTTTTGAATCTTTCTCTTTGGTACCCATCTATCTACTGCAAACTAGTCCATTCAGGCTCATAATAAGCCCACAGCACAGAATAGAACTGTTTCTTAGAGTTTCAGAGAATGCAAATATTTATAGGAACAGAAGCCTCATCCTTATCCAAAGGAGGAACTGTTGGGCTTGATCTAGCACTCAACTCATTGTACTCCCAGATATAAATTGTAAAAAATAATACTTAAAATGAAAGATGAAAAAAGAAGCATTACCTTTATAATGGGAATGCACACTATTTGAGGATTTTTAGCAACTCAAGCCAAAGTAACATGACATTTGGTCCTAGGCTTGCGATGAGTTGGAACAGAGTTGATGGCAGTGAGTTAGGTTCCGATAAAATGTGTGATGGAGATGGCTCATTTTCTCTATATCTTATATTTTCCATCTTTGATGGAGTCCTGTCTTACCACTCTTCTGTCTTTCATCTTAGTGGAAAATGGTTTGAGCTTTCCTTCCCTGACAACTCTCCCATTTACACTGGTTCTCGCTTTTGCAGGTTCTGCTGTATGTTGGTTTGTAACATGGCAGTCTTTTTTTTTTCACAAGTGTAGGGATGGATGCGTGTGTCCAAAGGAACTCATGGCTTGCTTTTACTTTACTACACACTTCTTGGAATGTATTTAATTGAAGTTATTTTAATGAAAAAATCATATCACATGGGTATAACATGAATAATTTTCATCAATTTCACATTACTAGGTGTGGAAGTCACCTAACCTGGTGTCAATTTGAGGATTAAGAGTGTAGAGGTGGAGTCTAGCCTGTCAGTCTGGAGATAGCCAAGGATACCTTTGTGCGGGCATAGTCTCTTGAGAATTCTGGGAAATCTGGTACTTCCTTCTTGGAGGCAGGAGACACCATTTTTCACTGCCCACTCCTTTGGAGACACTGGACTGACAAGGTTGGCTCCCTGTGAATCATGGCAGCTCACAAGATACTCATGTCTGGAACTGGACAAGCCACATGGATGTAGCCACAGAGAGAACCCTGCTAGTGCTGAGATGCTTACAACACCACTGGATCGAAAGACTTTCTACTCACTGGCTTGTGATCATCCTGCATTTGGCTTCATTGCATATGTTTTGTGAGTCTGAAGAGGACTTCACAGATTGGTATCAGACATGGGCTAATATCAGACTTATGGGGTTGGACTGGACTGGGGTGGGATGCTTTCCTAATGTACAATTACCCTTTATATAAAACTCTTATGTACATATGCATGTTTATGAATTTGTTTCTCTACACACACTCTATTTAGGCATCATAACAAATGGGAGAAATACTAAAAGTTATCCATGATTTTATTCTATTTGGATTAGCAATCAGTCTCCAGAGAAAGAGTTGTCAAGAAATCAAATGATGTATCTACTGTAAAAGACCACCTTCGAAAACCATTTTTTTTAAAGCAAAGCTATCATTTTAATGATGAATATGCACTTGACACAAATCATGCTCTTTTAATCATGTCATGTGCACATAGATGGTGGGCAATGAAAAAGGAAAAAAAATGACAGAACCAAATTGTAGTGGTGGAAAATATTGTTGGGTATATTGAATTCCAGCAGAAGAGTCAACAAGTCACTCGTAAGAAGGGCAGTCAGAATGCCTCATACAAGTGAGGATGGTGAGATTTTTGTCTCACATTGTACATAGTTTCAGGAGAGAACAATCCTTGCAGAAGGACATTGTGGTTGGTGGAGAGTTGACAAAAAAGAGGTCGAACTTCAAAATTGTGAATTGATTGATGTGAAATCAGTGCAACAGTGGGTTCAACAAATGTGAGGGTGGCCCCACAATTGAGACATAATTTGCTCTGCTGTATATGGCTCTGGGGGTCAGCATTTAACCCACAGTACATAACAACAGCAGCATATGAGCTTATTTTAAGGAAACAACAGATGCAACAAAGATGTTGGAATACATGTAACATTCTTCATAATATAACTTAATAATAATTAATAATTAGAATAATTATTAATAATTGATCATTAGAAGCAACCTAAGTATACAAAAATATCATTTTGAAAATTGAAGTGGAAATGTAGTAATTATAACAAGATGCATTACCTATGAAATCACATATTTGAATAATATATAATCAATTATAAAAGTATGCATGCGCCATAATCTAACTTTCATAAAACACTACACTCAAGCTATATTTTCCTTAAAATGTGTCACTCACTTTTTTCAACATGAATATGTATGACTTTATTAAGTTTAAAACTGAGTGAATGATTTTTTGAAAACAGATATGCACTTATGAAACCAAAGTGAAATGACTCTTCCCCCTTGGATATAATTTTGTAATGATTAATTAAGAACTTATTTCTAATTTTAGATAGCTTCAAGTGTACATACCTAGAGTTAGTCACCACAATTAGCAAACCAGTATGAGTATCTCATAATTAGAATGAGAGAAGCCTTTATTGATTCATTAATATTTATGATAGAAAATAGTCGGTAGCAATTTAAGAAATTATCTTCCCAAGATTCCTTCAAGAAACCAAAAGCACAAGGTTTTTTATGTGGGGAGCTTCTCTATAAAGTGATAAAATCTGGTAGAATTAGAAAACAGAAGGTTTTATATTCAATTACATTCTTCATTTGGATTAATAGTCCCTTATTTTTCAGCTGTGACATGCTACTCCCCTTCTCTCGCTGAAGTCATTTCTTACAAATATCCTAATGGTTTGTTGTCTGTGTACTCAATACATTACTTATTTTGTGAAAGTATTTTTGCAATAAAAAATTCATCTATGTGCATATACACACAGCACACAATCACCTGTGAATTATTACTCAGTTGACTTTAAAAATATATGACTGATTAGATGGAAAAAATATATGACTGTATTCCAACCTGGTGTTATGAGCCTGTGCTGAAAGGGAGTCCACCCTTGGTTTCGTGCTTTGCAGAAACGATCTTGATTTGGGGTATCTTGGTGGCACTGTGGGATACCTAGCAAGCTGCTACCTGCAATGTCACTGGGTCAAACCCCTGGAGAACACAGACATGGAGAAAGATGTGGTGTCTGTGTTGATTAAGATTTATAATCCAACATGATTCAATGGCAGTGGGGTTGGTGGGTATCTTGGTAGTATTATGTAGCTATTGTTATGCATAAAACAGTAATGATTAGCTAGTATTTTATAACAAACAATACATTTTTATTATTTTATTTTTTTAATTTATTTTTTATTTTTTATTTGAGGTTTTTATCAAACCTCAACTGAAACTAGCCTAAGCAAAACAACAATCACAACAAAAATGAACATTTTGGGGGGTTCTAAACCAAAGGTAGGATTCTTGGTGGTGTCCTGTGTTCCGTGTGAGGTTGCTAACCTAACACTGGGTGGGTTGAGACCACTATTTCCATAATCTTGAAGATGGTATAAAACAGTTCTGATGTGTCCTAGGGGATCACTATGAATTGGAATCTACTGGATAGTAGTGTGTTTGGTTTTGGCTTATATCAGATGTGCCCAGGAAATGCATAATTTCAGGTCAGGCTTGTACTGTTGTATAAGCCCTGCCCCTTCAGTGCTTGATTTTGTCTCAAACCCAATGACCTTCCTGAGAAGGTGCCAGGTGGGCTTTAAGCAGTGTCTGAAAGTTTTGGCTTTTTATTTCTGTTTACTGTTGGTTATTTCATTTTCTCCTCTAGAAGGAATAGTGTCTCTTCTCAAAATCTTTGAGGCACAATTCTGGGTTAAAATATGGTGGATGTAACTGAGTTTACCTCTGAAAGAAGAAAGGAGGGAAGAAATAAATAAAAGAAAAGAAAAAGAAGAATAGAAAAGGAGGAAGGATGGTTAAGGTAAGCAAGCTGTCCTGATTCTCATTCATGTATGCTTTAGCCACAGCAATGCCTCTACACAGAGGCCGCCCAGTGCAGCAATGAACATGACTGGGAAAGGACGTTGGAGAGTAAACTTTGTTCTGCTGACTTTACCCAGAAAATAAAAGCTTACTGAAAATAAAATGGAAAGCAGTGCTACAAGTTTTATCTAAAAAATGTTTGAGATAGTCAAAGATGAATCTAAATTGTATTTGCACAAATTTGTTTCCTACTGTTTGCTGTGGCGCTACAATTCAAATACTTCATAATTGATTGGTCAATGTAGATTTAGTACATTAACCTAGGCTCATTTTATACACACCCTTACCCCCTATATGGTGAGATCAATGTGGATTCCAACTGAGAAAAAGGCATTCTATTTTGAAATATTCAAACAGATTTTCAGCATTTGCCAGCATGAGGGTAACATATCTGATTACTCTGGATACCTGTAGCTTCCCAAGACTGAAGGCATATCAGCTACTCTATTATTTTGTACAAAGCAATGAGAGATGACCATGTTAAAGTGTACTTCCTCTTATACACTAAAATTAGAAACATCCCCCCCCATCAATGAAATTAAAGGCTGTATAATTTGCAAATCAGGCCAGCAGAATTATTTTGACTCTGTCAAGACTTATTACTGTTCCTTTCCAATGGCATTGTTTTAGTTAATTACTGGGAGACAGTAGGTTAATTGCAGAAGAGAGTAATGGCTCTTTGAGGTCAAGGTCATTTTCAAACATAGTCTGACAATTATTAGCGTCTTAAACTGTGTCTCATTGAAAAAAAAAGTGAACCAATTTAAACTAATGACACAATACTTTGCAGAGGGAAATATCGTCAGTTGGACTGGTGCCATTGACTTGATTTCAGCTCTTAACAACCATAAGTGCGACAGAACATACACTGCCCCATCCTGAGACACGCTCACAGTTGTCATGTTGGAGTCCATTGTCACAGCAATTGTGTCAAACTATCTCACCCCGGGTCTTTCTCTTTTTCTCCGACCCTACTTTACCATGCACAATATCCTTCTCTAGAGACTGGTCTCAAAATACGTGGTATGAGGTAAAAAGTACATGAAATCTCACCATCTTCACTTCTAAGAAATTTTTGGCTGTACCTTTTCCAAGACAGATTTGTTTGTTCTGCCTGTCCTTGGTACTTGCAATATTTTCTCAGCATCGCAATTCAAATGCATCAATTTTTCTGTGTTCCCTATTATTTATTGTCCAAATTCACATATCTATTAGGCTATTGAAAATATCATGACTTGGGCCAAGAACATCTCAATTTCCAAATGGGAAGATTTGCCCAATGCAATATGTTGTTTGCTTTCTCGACAGCTGGCTCCATGAGCACTAATTTTGGGTACAAGCAAATTTAAATCCTTGTCAACTTTAATCTTTCCTCTAGGCACCATAATATTGTTTACTAGTCTGTTTATTAATTGTAATGGCTTGGGTTTCCTTCAATTACATTGCACCAAAGAGTAAAATGGTAACATAAAAAAAACATAACTTCAATTTTTAAAATGTGACTCACATTTTATTTTATTGTCAACGTAGTCATATTGTAATCACTTAAGAATACAAATTTAACTGTATGACTATTACTATCCAATAGAGGAAAAAAATATTTTCCAAGTAAGTGGTCTAAGGGCAGGGTGATAAAGATGAGTAAAGGATGAAGAGGTTGATGACTTATAACTTCTCATTGGAGACATAATAAGACCTTTGGCAGCAATCTGCTTTGTCTTAAAAGAGTGAACAGAGGCAGTAAGAGGGAAAATATTACTTCTCCCACCTACACAGTGCTGATGAGTCAAAAACTTAATTTTCTTCTCTCAGAATTTTAGTATAGATGAATATCTCCTGACCCTTCTCCTTTCTTCCTCTAAACTATCCTCATTTTTTTTCTGAAGAAGATAGAAGCCACACCTTTATTTCTTATAGTTTTCCCAAAACTGAATCTAAGTTGATTAGTCAGTGTTTTTCAGTGTGCAGTGATCGGTAGAAGAAACAAAGTATGTTTGGCAAGGAGGACAATCCATTTAAAATCCAAAGAGGAAATCACAAATGGAGAGAAGGAAAAGAGATTTCCAAGAAAGCTGTTATGACAGTCTATGTTGCAGTTGTACCATGGCACTAGGTGTTTGAAAATAAAAGATGAATAGTCTCTCCCCTGTCCTTATAAAGTAACAGCTATGAAAATGAGGGAGCACAATTCTTTTCTGGCACACATGAGGTCACCATGAATCGATGCTGACCATACAAAAAGCGCTATTGTAACTACTTAGGTTACAGAAAGAAAAGGCCTCGGGACAGTGTTTAAATCCCTGCTAAAATTTGCTCTGAAAGCCCAATACAGTATATAGTATAAGGATGATACACATTACATGTTGGATGAATGGATGAATGAATGAATGAATGAATGAATGGGTGGATGAATAATTGAACAAGAGACTACATAGTATAGAAACTAAAAGAAGTTTGAATCAAATCTTAAAGATAATTAGAGTGTGACTATGACCAATGATCAAGGAAAGCTTCACATGAAGGGTATTCCATGACAAAAACTTCTTCCCTGGCTTCTTGGAAGTTGATGGGTGTCTGCTCCCTCTCACAGATTATTTGTATTTTTGCCGTTAGACTAATGTGATCTTATCCTTACCACCTCAGTACATTTTGTTTTTCTTTGTTCTCTGTGGGATTTCTCAGCTGTGAAGAGCAGGAGTGGATGTAAAATAGTAATAACTGATGCAAGGAGTAATAGGGAATTAAGGGAGAGGGAAGGGCAATATAGAGGGTAAGGGGAGTTTGGGAGGAATTAATCAAGTGTGGGGGTGGGGATGGAGCACTGGAGCTGATCTTTATTGGTCAACTCACTTTGGGGATGAGTCAACTCTGACAGGGAGGGAATGGTCTAGGATAGCCTTGGTGGTGAATGAAAAATTTCCCCTTGGTATGATTCAATGATCGAACTATTCAATTCTATTATATGCAAATTATGTACCAATAAAACTGTGGTAAATAAATAAGTAATCTATGGGAGGGGGGGAAGAAAGAAGGGATGAGTCCTGATGGATAAATAGGAATTTATCAGGTGGAAGAGTCAAGTGCTTTTCTAGGAAGAGAAGATTCTTGAACAGATTCATGTATGGGATAGAGGAATTGAGGGCAGTGGAGCTTGGGAATGCAGTTGATCTGATTAAGTTAAAGCCAAGGGGAATTTTGTTAACATGCACTATAAATGTATAATGATGTAGGGGAGAACAGAGCAGATTGGGGGAGTTGTTTTTTTAGGCTGGGCATTCTTGGAAGTTTTTTAGAGAGCTGACTAATCAGACTCCACTGTGTTCAAGCACTTAGGATCTTGATGTATAGGTGCCATCTTATTCCTCCATAAGAAACTAATGATATGACTCTCTTATCTTCATTGTACTCCTGGAGAAACTTGTAATTGGAGACAAAAGGAATGCTCCACAAGCCAAGCATCTAGTGAGAGACTCTGGAATGCAAGTCAGTAGAATATGACATTTGTCTATGTCACCCTTCACATGTGTCTCTGGGGTCTGGTGTAGGCATGGGAGAGTAGTTTATCATCAGTAGAGTCTTCCTTTGGCTTCTCTGCATACTGCACACACAGTAGTCATCCCAAGTATTCACAGGCTCTTCTCTCCTCACAATGAATAGTCCGGGTCTAACCTTAAACACTTCTTGGTGCCCTAGGCCATCACTGAAACAGCTTACGCAAGTTTTAAACAACCAGATGTAATGCTGTTATGCCAGGAATAGACATGTTTCATCTGCATTTTAATTTGATTTCATCACCCTCTAGTTCTCATCTTTTACCAAGTCATTGATTGTCCATTTGTCAGTGCATTGATGTGTACCCAATGCTTTCCACCTAATCTCCTTCTTCTTTTAACACTGAAAGCCTGAGGACAGCTCCAGATATACAGAAGGAGACAAGGGAAGCAGTGGTTCAATAGTTTTTGTATAAATATGCTTTTACAATCTGGCTGAGGGAAGGCTTAGAGAACAAGAGAATGGATCCATTCTTTAACTCTTATTATTTTTTGCATAGGGTAGTTGAGTGTGTGTATGTGCAATTGCACTGAGGGGTTTTATTATCACAAAATCTGTTGAATAATATATTGTTAGCTCCCACTTCTCCCCCCACTTTTTAAAGAAGAACTTCTTGTCTTGAAGGAAAATAAACCCCAAACCTATTACAATGATTTTTCAAGTTTCAGCAGCAAGAATTCTGCCAAGAATTTCTCCACGTGGGAGAGTCCATAATCTGTCAGCTTGAACAGCTGTTTGGCCTCTGTGTCGCATAGAGCTGATCTGTGAAACACAGACTCAGGACCAAAGCAGAAACTCTGGAGGAAAGGTGCCCAGATGCTCACTAAGATGCTGTGTTCTTCTAAAGCTTTAGCTCATTGTTTTCAAAGACCTGTCAGTCACAATACCTGTACTTGTTAGCAAAGCCAAAATATCATTTATGTCAACTCCATTAATCTGTCAAACCAGACAGCTTCGGGGCTGCAGTTCACCTCAGAAATCAATAAGGGGGTTAGGCTGAGTATAAAATAGAGTAAACACATTCTCAAGGTCATTAACCTCCCATCTTTAAAAGATAATTTTTTCAACCCTTCCAAATGTCCTACTTACAAAAAGATGTGTTGATTCGGCCCCCCAGGTGGTGGAAATTTTCTGTGCTCTGTGGGTTCAGGCCCACCCAACTGGTCTTCAAGAGAAAGGCTTAGTGCTTTGCTGCTATGTAGATTACAGCCTGGAAATCTCAGTGGGGTGATTCTAGTCTGTCATGGATAGTTTCTATAATTCATCAGCACCTAAAAGCAGCAAAAACTAAATTAGAGGCTGCCAGTTTGATTCCATGCTGCAGTCCCACAGAAGAAAAATCTGGCAGAATTGCATCTGTAAGGATTACGATTGAAAACAAAAACAGAAAAACTATATCAAGCAGTTCTACTCAGTAACACAGGGAGTTGTCTTGAATGATAATCTATTTGATGGCAGTAGGTATATAAAATATATTGTTTGGACATCATTAACTCTCCCTGTATCTCCTTTGCCAAGATGATAACATTGAGTAAGGTAGCTGAAAATCTGAGCTGTGGCATTTATAAGTTGTGTGACTTTGGATAAATCAATAAATGCTTTTAAGCACCCATTTTTTCTTTGTTTTAAAGGGTTGGGTTGCATTTAATTTCCATGTGTGTGATAAAAACAAAATGAAAGCCCTTTGAGAACTAGAAAATATGAATCAAAGATAAAATAGCAGTACATGGCTTCTTGAGTCTTCTTATCAATAAAAGTGTCATTTGCCCATTTATATTTAGTCTCACTGAATATTGCCCATTATTATAATATTGTTAGACTTATGTATTTTTTATTGTCCAATTTTACCAAGTAGTCCAAATGAAATTCACAAAATTCTGTACATTTAGGAAGGATGACTTTGTCTTTGATAGAATAAAGGAGGAAGATATTTGTCTCTAGTCTCCCATTTCTTGCTTCTGTTTGTCTTTGAATCATCAATCCTTCAAATAGGTGTTTACTAATTCATAATAAACATGTTCCAATTTAGAGGGTATTAGATTTTGGCTATAACTTTTGAGGAAGAAAATGCCAAGAGCACAAAAATGAGCATGCAAAAGTGCAAACACAATTTGAGTTTTTGATGAGGGAAAGTGTTTTTGATAATGACAGTGACTACCATATCTTAACTATGGTCTCCTTTTTCTCAGGGAATTCTGTTTTTTTTTTAAATAGCTGAATCTTGGTTACTCGGTATAAGGTTGTGGTTTTGAGAGAAGAAAAACTAGTGATGCAATCTCATTCCGGTACAAGCCAGGTGTCTCCTAACTAATGGAAGTTGAAAGACAGGAATGAAGATGATGAAGCAAAGACTGGGGGTGGAGGGAAAGTGGGGCAGGCAACAGGCTAGTGGATGTATGGTGGCATGAATCCAAGTTTGACCAAATGAATCTACCACTGGTAATGTATTGATGACTCCTGTGGTTGGCAGACAACACAATAGGAAAATGAGGAACCAGATGCAAAATTCAGCTCCATCAGAGGCACAAAACCAAAGAGAATAAGACAGCAGTCATTTCAGTGTGCCAGTTTTTGGCAAAAAAAAAACCAACCAAAAAAACAGCATATCTCTCTTGCCCCACATACCTTACTCACCTGTTCTTGCTCCATGCAATTTCTTTTTGTTTCCATGAATGAAGAGGGACATGAAGGGACAGCAATTTCAGGATGTACAAGTGAAGTAAAAATGAGGGAGATGCCATCAACCATCCAAGAAGATGAGTTTGAAGAATGTTTCCAAGAATGGAAGCACAGCTTTGAAAAATATGTTAAGTGTAATGGCAAGTACTCGGAAGGTGATAATATTGTTTTGTGAAAAAATATAGCTTAGAAAAATAATTTGGGGCTGAACCCCGGTGGTGTAAGTGGTTGAATGCAGGACTGTGGCCCGCGAACTTGGCAGTTCAAATCTAGCGGTGGCTCTCAGGAGTAGCAATGGGTAGCGCCCATGACCACCAGAGGCAATGATGCCTACCCCCAAAAAAGAAAAATAATTCTATTGGGGGATACCCCTCAATGTGTCAACTAGATACACTTGGCTAAAGGTAGGAACTGAGTCCATCCTATTGACTTGGTTGAAGCCTGATGACAACCCCTTGACTGTCATCTTTCATGAGAGACTCAGCAAAATTGTCCTTTCTTTGTTCTTTGCCTCTGATAAAGCTGAATCTTACATCTGGTTCTTCATTTTCCTACTGAATTGCCTGCTGTGGCCGTGACTAATCTGGTATCAATTTGAGGATTGGGAATGTGTGAGTGGAATCTAGCCTGTCAATCTGGAGATAGTCAATGAGACCTCTGTGTCGACATGGCTATCTCCTGATAATTGTGGGAAATTTGGCAATATTTGGAGGTGAGACTCACGTCTCAGTCCTTTGGAGGATACCCTCTACTGACAAGATACAAGACTGATTCTCTTTGAGACATTCCAAAGGAGAAGCCACATGAGCTTACCCTGATGTAACCAGACCTCAGAAGCTGGAAAAACCATGTAGAGACTCCTACAAGTACAAAAATGCTTCAGAAGTCACAGAGCGTCCCCTGCCAGTGCTGAGATGCTTCTACCATCACTGGATACACAAGACTCTGCAGCAACTGGTCTATGATTGCCCTAGTGTCATTGCATGTGCTTTGTGAGTCTGAAGAGGACTACTGTTTTGGTATCGGCTATTGGGTTAATATTGGACTTATGACATTGGATTGGACTGGGCTGGGATGTCTTCTCAATGTCCCATTCCTCTGGTATATAAATCTCTCCCTTTTATACACATGTGTGCTTATGAATTTGTTTCTCTAGTCTACACAGACTAACACACCTGTCAACCACAGGAGTCATACAACAGACTACCAATAGGAGATTCATTCAGGCAACTTTGAATTCATATTACCATGCATCCACCAGCCTGTTTCTTGCTCCCTGCCCCCCAGTCTTTGCTTCATCATCTTGCTTCCTGTTCTTTAGCTTCCATGGTACTTTCAATTATCTCATATGTACAGTGGAGTTAGATTTTGATGAAGGGACACTGAATAAAAATTGAAATGTTTGAAATATGATGGTGAAAATTGTTGAAAGTATCATTTTCTTAGGTTGGGTGCCTAGAGAAAAACAACAGTGGCACTCTTACATGTATAAGACATAAGTGTGAAGTATATATGAAGATGCAATTTTATATAAAGAAGGCATTGAAGCCAAGAACTTAAGTACATGGGTCTGATACTAACCAGTACACTCTTCAGACTTATGTAACTGCAGGCCAATGATGCTGAAATGGTGGAAAGGGAAGCAAGAGAACACAGACTGGTAGTAAAGAGTCTTGTGGATCCAATGTCAGGGGAAACATGGCAGAAATTGAAGGCAGCTCTAAAGAATGAAGGCCCAAATGGGGCCAGCTATTGATGCAGGCACAGAATTCTAGCAAGCAGGAAGGTGAAGAGGCAGATATAGAGAGGGGGAACTACCTAGTTTCTACTTTATAAAAAGGGTACGTCTCCAAGGAGATCTCATCGGGCTGTGACCTGATTGACAGGTTGGACTCCACCCCTTACACTTTCATACAAATTCAAGTAGAAATAAAATCTACCTCCCACAACCATGGACTGCCAAAGAGAAAACAAATCTATCCTGGAGGAAGTACAGACAGAATACTCCTTAGAGGCAAGACTGTTGAGACTTTATCTCATGTGCTTTGGGCCTATTATCAGGAGCGATCAGTCCCAGGAGAAGGGGACCATGCTTGGCAAAGTAAAAGGGCAGTGAAGAAGAGGAAGGCCCTTGACAGAGGGATTGACCTAGTGCAACAATGGGCTCAAATATAAGAACAATTATGAAGATAGTGGAAGACCAACCAGTGTTTCACTCTGTTTTATGTAGAGTTCCTGAGTCAGAAACAATTAGATGACTCCTAACAAAACAAGAACAGGGAAAGTTCTCCTAACATCCTGACCCCATTCCCACCTTTCAGCTCTTGCTAAATGGGAGCAAAGTCCACTGGGGAACTTAAGCGTTCAGGACACACGGACTCCAGGTCATCTAAACCCCTCAGGAACAGAACAGTGTTACCAGGAGGGGAGGGGGGAATGTGGGAGGAAATGATTACAATAATTGATGCACAACCTATGCAACCACACTTCCAAGGTTAAAAACAACAGAAACCATGGGGGAAGTGAAGAAAGCAGTTGGTGTAAGATGTGAAAATAATAATAATTTATAATTAATCAAGAGGCCACGGGGGCAAGGGGAGGGGAGAGGAGCTATTACTAAGGGCTCAAATAGAAATAAATGTTTATAAAATAACCATGGCAACAAATGTACCAATATGCTTGATACAATTGACATATGGATTGTTATACAAGCTGTAAGAGCCCCCAGTAAAATGATATTTTAAAATAAGAAAAAGGAGAGTGTTTAGAAGACCAAGAACATCATAAGAGAGATGGGAACAGATACTTCAGAGAAAAAGGTAACCTATATTAGAACTGGGAGTAGCAAAGAGCTATGGGACAGGGATTCTGAAATATCCTATATCTTATAATGACTGATAGATACAGTTGTGGGTTTTGTCACAACCTCCTATACTTTGTATTTATCATTTATACATTTCTCTCATGTATCTATTGTGTTTTTCAACTTAAAAATGAAAAGGCATGTGTCTTGAAAACAAAAAAAGAATGAAAGAAACTTGATAATGAAGTGTGATACCTTAATTCGAGTATCACACTAAGAAAACAAGGAACATTTTCTTATTGGGATTAATGTTGAGGTAAAAAAGTACAATTTACAGATTTTTAAAGATCTTAATGAAGGTAATTCTTAACCACTTTCCTCTGGCCCGATCCAAAATAAGTTTTGACATTATGCATGCACAGAATTGTGGTGAGCACATTACAGCTTTTCTCTTAAAAGTTAGGAAAGGCTTATAGGTTTTAAACTTCTGTGCACATTGAAAACTATGCTTCTGAAGAAAGCATGCATTTAATTCAAATAGATACTTTTTAGGGGGTACGCTTTGCTTGAAAACTGAAGGAAATAAATTTGAGAAATGTCAAAAAACACATTTTCCCTCAATTCCAATGTTAGAACAAGTATGTCAATGCTTTAGAAAAGTGCTCTCTATTTTGACAGGTAAGTGATAACTTATGGAAAGTACTGCAAATGAAAGTGAAAACTTCTTTTTAGAAAGGTAAATTTAGTAAGTTGTTTAGTGAACGCTAAACAAGAAAAATACAGCACCTATAAAATGTTCATGATGCTTCGTTTTCAAGGCCAATCCCTTTTTGCAATAATTGACATTAAATTCTCATTTTTGTGAGTCCTGTCACTTCACATGAAAACTGGATCCCAAAGGGACATATTAGGTTTATTTTCGATTTGACATGTCATCAGTGTAGTTGCACAATGTCAATCTGCGCAGTGATTAGGCGTTCCAAGTTGACGATTGTCCTGCACATCTATTCACAAGGTAACAAAACACTGGTAGACTTCAGACAGCAAAATTAAAAGAATGACATACTAAAAGGAAGAAAATATTTTAAAATGTTAAACCTCTAAAAATTAGAAGTGCAGCCTTAACAACCATAAGAATAAAATGTTTTAAAACATCACAATCTGGTACATTTATTTTATAAAAGGAGTTGGATCATTGAAAGAAGCATTGCTCAAGGTCAGCAGTGTCTGTGTGGCACAGGTTGGTTTTGAACTTGAGCTTTCTTTTTACCAATTCAGCCTCAGGGGGATGAATACATATGAAATACAATGTACACCTGGGAAAAGGTTGGGTTGTATATCAACCAAACAAACAGGAGAAAGAAACAACCAAACTCATTTCAATGTTATCAATGATGACTCAGTGACCCTAAAGGATGGGGTGGAACCACCCCTGTGAGTTTCTGAGGGTGTAACTTGCTATGCCCTCAGAGTAACTAGTAATTTCAAACTTCCGACCTTGGTGTTAGCAGGCCAACTCATAGCCCACTATGCCACCACGGCTCCTTTTGCACCTCAAAACGCACACAACCACTCAAACTCACGGCCATTGAACTGATACCAGCTCATAGCAATCCTATAGGACATGGTAAAGCTGTCCCAGGGAGTTTCTGAAACTGTGGTTCCTTTAAGGAAGTAGAAAGCCCTGTCTTACTTCCCTGGACTGATTTGCGGTTACAAACTACTGACCTTGCAGTTCATAGCCCGACCCATGACCCACTGGTCCAGCAGGGCTCCCGATATTATATAGAAATGCTGTTAAATTACAAATGGAAAATAAGGTTACAGCACACCAGTGAAAGTCTACGTTTTGCTCTTTAAGCAGGGCAGTATTACTTAGAAGAAAAGAGTAGCGAAAAATCTAGTGTAGCTCTGAGGAAAAAAACAACAACAGAGTTGTCACTTTTGTCTTAGGTTTAAAAACAGCATAAAAGTGAAGCTGAGGCATACATTTTTTTTGTTTCATTGCCAAAATAACTATGGACCCATTATAGAAATTATGTTGAAGATTGTAGACCATCACCAATAGAATGAAAAATGACAAATTGAGTGAATTCCATTTCAATATATGGAGTAACATGAAGCTGAGTTTACTTTCCCACCTGTAGAAAAAAAAAACTACAAAGTACAGGAAACAGCAAGTTTCAATATATTGAGCACTAAAAAATATCAAAGACTAGTAGAAGATATAAGAAGAGAAATAAGTGAGATGACTCCTACTTTTCCCTAGATTAGCCTGGGCAATTATTTGGGGCCTTAGCTCAATGAGTAGAATCTTAAAGAGAACCTAGGTCTGTTCCTCATTTGATGACTTGATGGTAGAAGTCTTTGAAAACCAAGAGGGCTACTTTTCTCAAACCTGAAAAGAGCGCGCTCCATAAAGATGAAGCCTCCCCGACAATCTCTAGGGGAATACATGAGTTTTAAGCTATGTGCTGATCTGTATGTACATGTGAAGAAACTATCTGAAAGTGGGAAAGACTCACCTGAATCAAAGGAAATAATTCATAAGGATTAAACAGGATTTAGAAGAATATCTGTCCCTGTTAGCCAACATGAAAAATGCCGTCCTTCTGAGATCATTAGGTGGAGTGACCCAGAGTTATATCCAAGCAGTTCATACAAACATCAACTCTAAGTTATGTGTAGGTCTGGTCTAGAGGAAAGGCATCTCTAACCCAACAAATGTCTAATATTCAAGTTTCTGAGTGCCCCACAAGGCTCAGGATTAATTTAAGAATTCAAAAATATCTCAACAAAGTAAAGTTTTATGTGATCCACCAAATTGTGCTTCTTTTGCTTAGCAAACTATAAAAGAACAACATGTGAGTACTGTGTATCTTTGTTAGTTGTCATCTTGCTGACTCATTGTGAACTCACTTTGATCTTCTCCAACTTCAAGTGGAACTTGTTCAACATGAACACGGAAACGTGACTATTCAAAAGTGAAGAAAATAAATAAGTGAACATCATTTAAAAGGAAAGAAGGAAAAAGATAAAACATTGGCTAAAAACAAGGCTCCAAGAACTGATGGAATATCAATTGATATTCAGCACACCACACACTACAACCATATATCTACCAGAAGGTCAAATCTGATTGAAAAGAGAACATGTCATTAATCTTGGACAGTGGATCATGGCTAAATGCAATTATTATCAGAAAAATTCTACAAACTACACAAAGACATTCAACTTGTGGACTAGAATAAATGTTATGACATCTAAAAAAAGCTAATAAAATGAATAACTAATTCAATGTGCTTAAAATATAGAAGTAAATTTTACATAATTAGTTTTTAAATATACCAGCAATAAACATTCAGGAATAGAAATTTGGAACTGATGAAAATGTTGAAAGCTACATGGACTGCTAATAAAACGAATAGATCTATCTTAGAAGTAGAGCTAGGATGCTCTTTAGAGGCAAGAAGGAGAGACTCCATCTCATGTATTTTGGACTTGTTGTCAAGAAAGATGAGTCTTTCTAGAAGGACATTCTGCTTGGTGAAGTAGAAGGGCAGTGAAAAAGAGGAAGGCCTGGTACAAGCTGATTTGAGAGTGGTTATAGCAATGGGCTCGAATATAAGAACACCTGTGGTATAAGACCAGGCAGGACCAATGTTTTATTACTATATATAGGGTTGATATTAGTTGGAACTTTCTTGATGACTGTGTTCATCTGGATTGGCTAGAGAAACAAATTTGGAGACACTTTGATGTTAAAATGAGAACTTTATATCAAGAAGTAATGATGCATCAATAAAGCAACCCAGCCCAGTCCAGATCAAGTCTATTAGTTCCACATTAGCCCCAGTGACTGATATTTGCCTGGGTATTCCTCTTTAGACTCACTCAGTACATGCAATGGTGCTGAATGCAAGACAATCACAGGTAGGTTGAAAGTCCTGAGGGTCCAATGACAGTGGTTCCATGTGATTTGTCAACAGGAAAGTAGAGCAGAGAGAGAGTGTGTGATATTCTTTCCAGAAGAAAAAGAGGAAGTTCCCAGAATGCTCCTAATAGGTGTTATTGTGTGACCTGATTGAAAAGCTTCACTTCACCCCTACATTCTATGTATCAAGTGGACATGAAATTATGTAAAAACTAAAGACCATCCCTTATCAATTTAACACCCTTACACAACTCTTTAGCCATACAAAAGTTTTAGACAAAACAACAATATAATCACACTTGTACCTAACAGGATAAACTAAAATGCATACAATTTGATATCAGGCTAGTCTCATTCAAACATATTATTCTATAAGTGAATAAAACAACAATATTCTATACTTAACAATTGCACTTTTGTGAACATCTACACCATAATCCTATCAGCATATTTCCCAACTAAAAAAACCTGTAAACCAACCATTTCATGTCTTTATCCATCCCACTTTGCATATTCAATTTCTATATGCCCCGCTTACATCAATTTAGTGCTCTGAGAAGATACTTATATTCTCTGATATGAAGAATCTTCATTCCAGTTGGAACCTTGTGAGTCTGCATCTATAACTAAAGTCAAATAAGGACAGACTATCCATAAACTTAGCAGCAATATGCACCAATTCACAGGCTCAAAAATTTCTCTTTATCTAATCAGGTTCTGGTCAACTCAATGTGGGCTACCTCATTTAGCCTCACCGGGTGGCCGTAGACTGCCTCTACTTTCAACCATATGCACTATCACATATTCTTAGCAACCTAAGCCCCTGTGTGGTAGGTTATCAACTGCAGACCAGTCAACCCACTCTTGTCTTCTCCACTCGTCCTTGTGAACTAGGTCCATTGGGTGTCAGTGACAAGATTCAACCCAACTCTTTATTGCTGTGTTTCTCTCACTTCCATTCAACATGTGGATCCCGGTGGTCACCCAATAAGCACTTCAGCTTGCTTACCAGATCCCTTTAACATTCACTGCAGGGGAGAAGAGTTCCTTCAGGATTCCAATTTTTTCCAGCCTCAGGGACAAAACCACTAATTAAAAATTCAAAAAGCCAAAGAGTTCCCTTTTCGTCAGCCTGTCAATAGTCCCCTAGGCAATTCTCTTTGAGGAAAAATGTCCAAAGTACTCCAAAACACTGGATTGGGCTTATTTTTTCAGAATATTCTATGTAGGAGAGTCCTAACCCATTTAAAGATTCAAATCGATGGCTGAAACAATGAAGTTACAAATTCTCTCGACTTCCCAATAAGGATTTCTGTCAATCATTATATCAAAAACAATAGGCAGAAGAAATAGTAAAAACCTAGTAGAACCAGATCGTAAACTCAATTTTAACACAGTCAAGTTTAATCATTATCTAATTTATCTTAATCCTTATCTAAACTGTTCCATGGATACTAAATAGGGCCTTAGGTCTCTGACTTCCTCATGCCAGGCTGGGCCTTCTGTCAGCCATTTTCACTAAACAGAAGGGTCTCTGTGAAACTCAAGGAGCAATTTCTTGTCATGAGCTCAAAGTACACGTTGATTGCATCCATTTTTGCGATTTCAAACAGGAATAACCAAAAGGAGCCAAAGAAAATAATCAAAATTTTAACTTCCTATATTCTGCTCAGAAAACAACCCAGTAATCTGCATGGTCGTACCCAACCTCGGGTTAGCCAGGGAAGAATAACTACCATGAGGAGGAGGTCAAACAAGCTTCCATCCTCCAACATTACTAATTGTTTCTCCAGTACCCCACTCCCAATTTGCCATTATGTGTTCACCTAGGTTGGCTAGAGAAACAAATCCAGAGATGACCCTTATAGCCTTGAAGACAAGCAAAATGGAGGGAAAAAATGAGCCAGGGTAATGTGTTTACTTCAGTAGAAAATGTGTTCTTGGAAATAAATTTCCCGAGAGAAAGAAAGTGACAGATTGTAGTGGTAGAAGCCACATGTAATGCAGGCATTCTCTGAATTGCTATGAGGATGTCCTATTTCAAGTGTAAAAAATTAGAGGAAAAAATCCATTATGTCACAGAGCAAAGGGAAGGTTTTTGTTTTGCTTCCAATACATAATATATTCAAGATTACATAAATGTTGAGGTGAACATTATATATACATACTTTATATATACTATATACTTAAATGCTATATATACTTATCTATACTTTAGATATGCATTGTGTATATATATATTCTATGATATACTTTTAATAGACCCATACCCTCTTTCTCTTAATACAAGGAATGTCTTAATTATCCAAGGTTTCCTCAATTTAATTTTTGTTTTGTTTTTGAGTGTTCAAGTTATGTAAAGCAGATAATCTTTTCATCTTTTTTACTATAAAGATAATGCTATATCTTAAGATGAAATATTTCTTTAACAATTATCTGTGCACATTAAGAATATTGTGTTAGCACCTTCCAGAAAGATAGCAATACAGTAGAATCCCCTTCCTTGATTTCCACATGTGCCTTATCAAGAGGTGAGGTGACCAGTAATAAGAATTAAGATTTGAGATCTGACCTTTTGACATCCTGAGACTCTTTACAGGCCTCCCTTGATGATTTCCATCCACAAAAGGCATTTCTTCCTGATCTGATGGTGTTTCCCTGATCTGTACTCAGTGAGCTTATGGATATCCCTCTCTGATTTCTGCCCTCTGAAAGGGTCACAGAGTTCACAGCAGCACCTCTGCTTTTACAAGACTGCCCACTCCTGTGTTATCTCTACCTTCACTGATGAACTTGAGCCCACTGTTGAGATTATTGTATGAATCTAACCCTGAAGGGTTTCTTCAGTTTCCCTGACCCTGACTGCACACACTCTTTATTTACAACCACTCAATGTCCTCAGATCTATTCCAGCCCATGACCCACCTTTCTCTCTCCGAGCTGCTGATGCATCTAGCCTTTTGCTCAGCAGCCAAAATGCTTAACCCACTGAGTCACTCAGAAACAATATTTGAATAATTAGGGGACTGGAGAAAGACATAATGAAGAAATCAAAAGCCAAAATAGTGAGAGGATTCCTGGAAGAAAACTTCCCCAACTTAATGAAGGAGAACTAAACAATTTTTCAGGAAGTAGAGAGGACACAAATTAGACTAAAATCCATGAAGACCACAATAAGGCATATAGTAGAAAAAATATCCAACTTTGAGGAAAAGGAAAAAATAATAAGAGCAGATAGAAGGAAAAATGCATTCCCCTGTAAAGGTAATCAGATTAAAATTATGCTCAGACTTATCAGCAGAACCTATGAAGAAAATGACTGTTGTAGCATTTTCCAAAAACTGAAAGAGAATATTGGTAACCCAAGAAAACTCTAGCCCTCTTAAATCTCCATTAAAATAGATGAGCAATAAGAGGTTTCTCAGATCAGAAAACATTTAGAGCATATGGTAAAAACAAACAAACAACAAGAATAACAATAATCCTTTAAAAATCCCTTCCTAACACACTGTGGACAGTAGACCAGAATCCATAGAACACACATGAGACCACTGCATAGTAGCACTAGCCAGACATTAATGCACGAAAATAATATTCAAGATGTCTTTGACCCAACAGTGGGGAAAAAAAGCAAGAATGAATTCTCCCTCACATACAAAATACGCAGCTAAGGAGGGAACTAAGAAATCAGCTACCACACAAGGTAAGATATGTCAGTGAAGAATCCACAGATAAACGTAATTTCTCTGAAAGTCAATGGTTGTCAATCAGAAGAGTCAATATTGTAAAGAAATCATTCTTTTTTTTGGTGGGGGGGGGCATCACTGCCTCTGGTGGTCGTGGGCGCTACCCAGTGCTGCTCTTGAGAGCCACCGCTGGATTTGAACCACCAAACCCCCAAGCCACAGCCCCACACTCAACCACTTACGCCACTGGGGCTCAGCCCAAGATATCATTCTTACTTAAGGCACTGTGTTAATCCATATAGACTAGAGAAACAAATGTAGGCAAACTCATGTGTGTAGATCAAATTGTTTTATATAAAAGAGCAATTGTATATTGAGAAAATATTCCAGTCTAGATCAAGACCATAAGTCTGATAGTAGTACATAAGTCTGATATCAGTCTATAAATTCCTCTTCAGACTCATGCAACAATGCCATGATGCTGAATATGGAAGATCATAGACCAATCGTTTTTTAGATCCAGTGGTAAAAGAAACAGGGTTCTCATGTAACTCTGCTGGCCCCAGGGCTGTGACTCTATCAGTGTAACTACATGAGGCTTGTCAACAGCAATGTCTCACAGGGAGACAAGCAGAGAGTGTCTGTATTTATCTGGCCTCCAGTGAGCTATTTATTTTTGTCGTGCTCTCAAATGAGGTCATCAAGCTGTGACCTGATTGACAGACTGGATTCTAACCCTTCACTTTTAATAGTCTAAAGTTGACACCAGATTATGTAGCCATCACTAGCACTTTATAATGACATAATAAAGATAAGACCCTTGTGTATATCGAAAGACTTCATTAAGATAGTAATAAGAGAGCCCACAGACTGGAAAAAATATTTAGTAATGACATATCAGACAAAGGGCTTTTAACTAAAATATACAGAATCCTCCAAACCTTCAAAAAGAAAAAAAAAACAAATAGCCCATTGAAAGGATGGGCAAAAGACTTGAACAGAAGATTTGCAAGGGGAGGAAATGCAAATGGTCAATAAGGAGATGCGAACATGTTCCTGGTCATTAGCCACCAGGAAATGGAAATTAAAACAACTGTAAGATACCACCAAATACCCCCAAAGATAGCCCAATTAAAATAAAAGCAAATAGAAATAACAAATGTTAGAGAGGCAGGGGTGTGATAGAAGTCCTCATTCTCTGGGGGTAATCTTGAAGATATGAATAGCCACTGCGGAAAGCGATATGGCAATACCTAAGATGGATGGAAATTGAGATACCAGATGATTCAGCAATTTTATTACTGGGAATATACCCCAAAGATGTAAGGAATAGATCATGACCAAACATCTGCTCTCCAGTGTTCATTGCTGTACAGTTCACTATGGCAAAACAACTGAAAACAGATTAAATTTTCACCAACAGATGAATGAATTTAAAAACCTCTGGTATATACACACAATGGGATACTACACATCCCTAAGAAAATAATGATGAAAATATTAAATGGTTCATCTCATGGAAAGAACTGGAGGATATGCTGAATGAATTTAGCCTAGAACAAAAGGTCAAGTACAACATGACTTCTTGCCGTCAGTCAAAACAGCAGAATATGCCTAAGGGAAAATGCACAAAGCATACAACTGCTGGGCTAAGGACCAGATACTCTGGCATTAGCTAGACCAATCCTAATGTTACAGTCATCATCAAATAAAAAGATAAAATAAAATAAACAAATAAAGAGGCAGATAATGCCTGTGGTGAAAGGTATCTCTTTACCCGACTCCACCCTCAGAGATCTTTCAGGTCAACAGAGGGGTTGTGGAATAAATATAAGGCTTTTCCACAACTCTATCTTCTCAAAAGTATTATACAAATCAAGTCTCCAGTCCAAGGGCAGTCTAGGTTAGGCTGCCATCATGAATCTAAGGTCCGTCCATCTTGTCACATGTGGGACCCCAGTACCACCCTTTCCTATTGCAGGTATGTCCCTAGTCCATTCCCCCCTCATTGCTGTAGTACTTAAAGTGCAAACCCTTCCTGTGACATGTGGTTACTTGTAATCATGCCCCCTAATTTACATAATCCTGGTCAGCAATTAACTTTGCCTCTCCTCAACCCCCGGCTTCCTGCCCACACTGTGCATGGACCTGACTGTTGAGATCACAGCCATCCAGGAGGTGAGCATGCTGCCATAAAGTGTGTCTAACTCCATTATTTCTATGTTTTACATTTTCTATGATTTTACTATAAACTTTATTTACTATCGCTCTACAAATGTGTCTATCAGACCCATGATGATGTGTTAGAGGCTGGCTCTTCTGACAAGGGGTGAAGGAAGAGAAAGGACGACCATGGGGGTCCAGGTCACTAATCCACTCCAGAGGAGGTTATTATTTATGTTTCTACAGGAAAGGGAGAGAGAAAACCCATTTCTGGTATGCCAGTTCTTGAGGCTGATATTCCTGCTCATAGCAGCTCATTCCCAGAAAAGACTGCTGGATTGATCTCAGCTCAAGGCATCAGGTCCTCTCCGTAGATGACAGTGTTATAGAGGACATCCCTGAAAATACGGTTTAGGGAGAGTGGCCAATCTGACATGCATGTCGGGGGCCTAACCAAAAAGCAAGTGGAACAGACCAGCGATGGTAGCAAAACCTCAAAGCCTCTGAAGAATCCCAATTTCAGACTCCTGACTCTGGAAGCAGCACAAGGAGCGACACAGAAAGTCTAACGGTGTCATGGGCTGTGGGGGAGGGGCGCTAGATGTCTCCATCCCTGACTGTAGGAAGAGAAATAGGATGTATGCCTTTTGGACACTAAGACTGAGGTCTAAATGGATATAAGTACTGATATGTAAGTGGGTCCTGAGATATGGAACCCTGAAGGAAAGAGGATTAGATAGAGAGGTTGTAACAGGTCCTACCGGATATATAAAACAGAGATATTCATTTACTCTGGGACAGGCATCAGTTAGACTTGGAATTGTTTGTATATCTTTCTCCTTTTTTATTTTTAAAAATATTTTTACATTAATTAATTAAATAGTTTTCTTTTGGTGTCTATCTATGTAAGATGGACAGGATAAGCAATTCCATGAGGACAATGTCTGGACCAAGAGTTTTGGAGAGACATGGGAGGGGACAAGGCAGTGGGAGGTGGGTGGTTGAGGCAACAATGACAAAGACAGGGGAATAACAAGGTTTTTTATAATATACAGTGGGGAGGGTGTAGCATTTCTGGAAGTGTTTGATCAATCAAAAATTGTCTGGGAGTAATGACTGAGAGGTGAATGAGCAGGTGAATGAAATTTTTTGATATACAAATGCAGAATCAGTCATTCATCATCAAATTGAAGTTTATGAACTCCTTTCAAAACTAAAACAACCTAGTAAAGCTATATAACATGAATTATTCTACATTATGTGAATTATTAGAAAGGAATCTGCAAAATATGGAAATTTGTCTTATATAACATCCTTTACTTCCCCCTTCCCACCCACCCCCCTCATTTTATGGAGAGCTCTTACAGATGTAATCACATTCCTAATCCTAGTATGATAGTAAATTCTTGAAAATGTTATTTTCCACTTGGCCACATTGAACTTAATCAACCCCCCACCAGAGGTTGTACAACCTCCTCACCGGTCCGGAGCCATGAGGCCCAGCCATTGTCTTGATCTTTATTACCTGAGCTCTGTAATTTTCCACTCTGCAGCCACAGGTGCAGTTTGTTTCCATATGGGCAGTGTTGACACTCTGAGCTGGCCCAAAATACCAGGGGCTTTCCACACACAGGATATGTTGTTATTGCAATTAGGCTTCTCAGGAAACACCTGCAGCTTGTTCCCCCTTTGCTGGCCTATATAATTTGGAACCTTCCACTCAATAAAAGAGACTTGATCAGAATCCTGTCTTGTCTCCATTTCTCGTATCTCCTGTCCCCCAAATTCCTGCTCCTCCTTCCAGGACTTGCGAATTACGGGCCCACGGGCTGGGACACGTGGCGCCCTTACGCAGGGCCTGGATATGAAGGATTCAGTGAGGAAAAGTGCTCAAGGAAGCTAGCTAGCGACTTTGGATAACAGAGCCACTGCGGGAAACTGCTGCAGTTTGGGCATTAAGGTAAGTGAGTAGAGCACTCAATAATGGGGCAGGAATCAAGTTCACATGAGGAAAATGTGGTACAGGAATTAAGTTTACATGAGGAATATGTGGTATAGTTAACTGAAGCTTTAAAGACATGAGGAGTAAAGGTTAAGAGTGATGACTTATTAAAAAGTTTTGATCAATTTTTAAACTCTAGTTTTCTTTTTTCCCCCCATCTTTTAATGATGCTAATGAACTTGATGTAGGTTTGGCTGATTTTACGTGTTGCAGTGAAGTATCCAATGTTTCAGAGCCCTTGTATGCTATAAATGGTTCAGTTTTTGTTTGTGGCAGCAATAACAGGCTCATGGCATTCATCAAACAACAGATTGAGGCACTACAGGCTAAGCCTATGCAGGTCCACTATCACTGCCTTGAGATGGGTGATCTAGGTGGCTCTTATATATCGCTAAATGATGCGCACTGACCACCTCCCCTGTGTGCTGAACTGGACAGCCAATGGCGGGTAAGATTGAGTCCGGGACATACTAACCTAAGACAGGTCTTAGTCGCTTAGAGGATTATCAACCAATGACGGGTAAAGATGATCTCGAGACTCAACAACCTAAGACAGGCGCAGTTCCCAAGGGTTTTTTGGGGGGCTTTGAAAAAATTAAAAAGGAGGACCTGTCCGGAGCCATGAGGCCCGGCCATTGTCTTGATCTTTATTGCCTGAGCTCTTTAATTTTCCACTCTGCAGCCACAGGTGCAGTTTGTTCCGCTATGGGTGGTGTTGACATTCTGAGCTGGCCCAAAATACCAGGGGCTTTCCACACACAGGAATATGTTGTTATTGCAATTAGGCTTCTCAGGAAACACCTGCAGATTGTTCCGCCTTTGCTGGCCTATTTAAGTTGGAACCTTCCGCTTAATAAAAGAGACTTGATCAGAATCCTGTCTTATCTCCATTCCTCGCGTCTCCTGTCCCCCAAATTCCTGCTCCTCCTTCCAGGACTTGCGAATTACGGACCCGCAGGCCGGGACACTCACCATCAATTTTAGATCTCTTATTTTCCCTTGTCCCTAGGTTTGTTGCCTTCCCTTCCCTTGTCCCCTCAGGATTGTTTATCTTACCTATCTTATATAGATAAATATCACTTTTTTAAAAGGAAGGTCTATAAATATTTCCAGGTCTGTCTGCTGATCCTATGTATATTTTCTGATCCAGTCTGATGAAGTGCCAAGCCCTGCCCTCGATTCTGAATTTCATTTTTAAGATTCCTTGGGGACTTCATTGCTTTGCTTTCTTTACTCCTCTGTTGTGCTTTCTTCATGTTTTCCCCCGGTGGGGTGGGGGTGTCAGATGAGCCACAATTCCTGCATTGTGTTCAGTGCTGTTCCCTTTGTGGGTCAGTGAGGGGATTCTGGGTCTCATGGTGGGACCAGGCATACTATTCTCTCTGTACCGTGGCTGCTCAAAGCAGGAATTGTGCTTGATACTTGGTGGGCCAGGATGTGGTCCACTCTCTCTTTCCCTCTTAGTTTTCTCCCATGTGTTCTGGGGAGACCCACTACTCTCTCTGGGCTTTATTTTCAGGACTGTCCTCTGTCGTGCAATCTTCTTGGGAGAGGTAGACATTGCTGGAATTGAGCTCCCACAGACTTCTCTGATAGTTTGCTGCTTCATGCTGGTAGGTTGCCCTCAAGACTTGGCATAGCAGGTTGAGATCTGGATCTTTCCCTTTCCTGCAGAGACATAAACAGTATCCTCCCAATATGTGGGTTAGTGCATGATTCCTCCACTATCCATGTTCTTTTATCTATTTTTTTCTATCATTTTCTTTTTTAGCTGCATGCATCTCTGGGTTGGGTCTGACCCATGCCAGAGTGCCTGGATTTCATGTTAGTAATATATGCAGTTAATTAATTTGAGAAGAATTACTGAGAGCTAAAGGAAGGGCTCAGAAATAGGGGCAAGAGGAAAATAAAAGGAACTAGAAGAAAGAATGAGGAGAAAAAAGACATTTATAAAGGTATAAATATAGACACATATATACATAAATATATTAATATAAAATAACAGGGTTATAGGCCTATGTACATATATTTGTATGCTAAGTATCAAAGCAGCAGAGGGACATTGGGTCTTGTGGCAGTCACTGTTCTGTGTTAATGTAAGCACTGGGAATGTAGGGGTGGAGTCTAGCCTGTCAATCTGGAGATAGCCAATGAGGCCTCAGTGTGGAAATGACTTTCTCCTGAGAATTCTGGGAAGTCTCAAGGTATTTCCCAATTGGAATGAGAGACCATTGACTCAATCTCTTGGAGATGCTCTACTGACAAGACAAACGGCAGCATGATATAGATCCTGAGTCCTGGAGAGTGGAGGGGCTGGAGGAGAAGCCACAAGGACTTACCCTGATGGAACCAAACCTCTGGGGCAGGAGAAGCCACATGGACACTCCCACCAGCACTGAGATGCTTGGGAGGCCACAGAGAGACCCCATATCAATGCTGAGATACTTCTACTACCAGTAGATCCTGCTGGTGGACCCTGAGCCCTGGAAATGAGGAGTCATGGGGAGACCTCTGTCAGCACCATGATGCTTCTACTGCCACTGGACACATAAGACTCACAACCCACTGGCCTGTCATTGTCCTGGTGTCATTGCACATGCTTTGTGAGTTAGAAGGAAACTTTATAGACTGATATCAGACATGTAGGCTAATATCAGACTTACAACCTTGGACTGGACTGGGTTGGGATGCTTTGTAAATGTTCCTTTCTTTTTGTATATAAACCTTTCCCTTATACCCATATGGGTATTTATGAATTTATTCCTCTAGTCTGCCCAGACTAACACAGGTTTCTACTCAAGTACTCCCTCAATACAAGAACATTTTGCTCTAATAATCTGCATTCTTTGATTTTCACCTTCCTAATATGGCCATTAAAGTAAACATGGATGCATTTTGCAAATCTTTATCATGGGTTGTCACTCTTGAAAAGGATGAAAGTGTGATGTCTATAAGGTTACAACTGGCATGAGTGCTCAAGAGAGGGACTTACCTATCCCACCAATTTAAGGCTGGTTGGTTGAAGAGCCTTCTCTGTCTTCCACACAACAAGTTACTCTTTTTGTCTCCCACAGCACTCTATACTTTTAAGCTGGAATTTGCAATTCATTGCAATGGTTACAGAGAAGTCACAGAAAAGTCTCTTGATTTGGAAGTTTACCAAGAAAGTTAACAGCTTACAATTCCAGTGAAAAATTATTACGATTCAGGACAGTCTTCCTTTCTATGCCTGCAGGCAGACTAGCCCTCAGCCTCTTGGACTGGCCCCTGTCCTCCTTTGACAATATTACCAGGCTTTCTTAGGCTGCCAAGAAATGCTCCAAAGGCATGCTGCTCCACTATAAGTCTCAATCTAATGACACTCAGCTCCAGCTTCATGGTCATCAAACTCAATCCTTCATTATATGCCCAGAGGCACCCCACTCCACAAGTAGGGTTCACTCTTGCTCCAAAGCATTCTTTTTTCCTGGCTCTGTGAACTGTACTACCATTGCTTTGTCTCCCGCTCCTGATGCGGGTTCTGCTGCTGATGCTTTTCTGATATTTCTTGGATGTCATACCTGTCTATGACATCACAGAGGTTCAATATGCAGAGATGTCCATGCCCAAATGATAACTCTTCTCTCTTGTTCACAGTGAAACCCCTCTCCAGCTTCTGAGGAGGCCTCTGTTATGCCTAGGAAGATAGTAACCTAAACCAACCCTGTTAGCAGTCACTCACAGCTGAATCCTATAATGCAATCAGCATATTTCTCCTACCTTCCTTTCCAAACACCTCAGGAAAACAATGATCCTCGGTGGGAGTAACAAAGACTGTGGTTAGAAAAACTACATTACATAAGTCATTGCATTTTGCAGTCTGTGGTACATACATGTGAAAGGAAAGGGGAATTTGTACCCAGTGTTTTAAGACATCCTTAGTAATCTAAATGGTTGGGATGACTCTGTACCTTTCCAACTGTTCACACAATTACTTTAATTTTCTTCGTTTCTCTGGATAAAACCTAGCAACAAATTTCTCGAGGATAGTTTTCAGGGGTACCTTAGAACAATTAGCAACTGCCTAGAAATTTATGTTTTGTGAATTGACTATGTTCATCAGTATGGAACAATATGTGTACTGAAGTACTCATTAGAACCAGTTATAGATAAACAAAAAAAATCTCTGAAAACCTGTTGTCTTGGGGTCAATTTAGACTGAGAGCTACCCTGTAAGAGAGGGTAGAACTTCCCCATCGTGTCTTCAAGGCTGTAAGTCTTTGTAGCGCTCATATCCCACATCTTTCAATGAGTAGCTACTGGAATGACTGAATCTCTGACCAGTCAAATGTTCAGGGAACAGCTCCATTTAACCACTGTGGGATCCTTCAGAATATACATCCACTCCGCTTAAACACCTGGACTCCTTCTGATTATGCATCAGTAACTCAAAATATGTGAGCATCCTGTACTGTTTCTCAAATTAGATGTCAATCAAGCATGAGTTTTTAGCTGCAAAGACTCTTTTATCTTCTAGGAAGTTTGCCGGACATAGTTCTTCTCTATAGTCATTGGTCACCTGGCACCAACGTCCCCCGCTTCCTGCACATCAAGCCTCTTCCACCTCACATTGCAAGTTCACATGCCTCGCCTTCTCGGCTTCTGAAAGGTTTCTTTGTCTCCTTGGAATCGCACAAGAGTATCTGATATTATGACACAATGTCTTGGTACATATCAGTATTTTGACACTGGTTGTCATTTTAAAATAAGCTTCCCGACTCTTCTCAATTTAGCTTTAAATTTTCTCCAAAATTTGAATTTAATTTCCTGTTGGTTGTCTCACCTGTCGGGGACCTGGCATGTGCGCACATAAGACATTTAAAATAAATGACTATTGGGCTGGGATGTGCACACTCACTGGGCTTTTCGTCTTCTTTTTTTCCCCTCTCTTCTTTTTCTAAAATCTAATTTCCTCACCTGGGGACCATATTAGTGCACTGGAATCTGCTATGGATAGAAGTGTGTCTCCAAACATATATGATATAAATGTTCACCTGCATGTCTGAGGTTAAGGAAATCTCTGCTTGCTAAATGCAAGGATCCAACTCACCAGCTTCTCTGAGGGATAAAGAGAAGGGTGGCCCCTCTGATAAAGATATGCAGGCTCAGAAACCCCATGTTATTGAGTAAATGCTAACAAATGAAAATCCTCACAGTGGGACCAATGCATTCTATTGTGGTAAACTGGGGAAAGATTGAAGTTGTCAAGAATTCCATTTGCCTTGATCCAAAATTAATGCTCATGGAAGCAAACTCAAAAATATTGAAACATATATTGAAATAGGCAAGCTTGCAGGAAAAAAAACCTCTTTAAAATGCTGAAAAACGGGCTGAGCCCCGGTGGTGTAGTGGTTGTGCACGGGACTGCGGCCCACTGGGACGGAGGTTCAATTCCAGCAGTGGGGCTGGGCCTCCTACTCCCACCACCGGAGAACAGTAATGCCCCCCCCCAAAAAAAAATGCTGAAAAACTAGAGTAACACTTTGAAAACAGATCCAAAGTATTTTTAGGTACTTCATATGCATATAGAAGTTGGGCAATGTATAGGGAAAACTTCAGTTACTTGTGTAACCATTGTTGGACTACTTTAAACAGAATTTTACTTGCATATAATATAAATGATATCATTCTGTAGTGTGGGCATTCTGTTGTGTTATCTTTCTTTGGAATGGGCACAGATGTGCATTTACTCTAGTCAGAAGGCCAGATAGCTGTCTTCTGATTTTCTTGGCATCAACAGAGCAGTGGACGTTTTCACTGCTTCTTCAGCTTTCTGAAGCAATTCAATGAGTATTCCATCAATTTCTGGAGCTTTGTTTTTGACTAATGCATTCAGTGCACATTGACATTCTTCCCTTTTAATTTTATAATTAGATGTCTTTGCACATTTGATGATATATGGGTTTGTCTTCTCCAGCTGCCCTCTGAAATTTTTATTCAATTGGTGACTTCATCTTTCTTATATTTGCCTTAGCTGCTCTGCAATTAGAGGACGTTTCAGTCTCCTCTGACATTCACTTTGACCTTACCTTACCTTAACCTTTCTTCATAAATTATCATCTTGATGTCCTCTGCAGGCTGATTAGGTTTTCTGTCATTAGTGTTCAATGTGCCAGAATTGTTCTTGAGACTTTCTCAAATTTAGGTGGGATAGACTCACGGTCATATTTTGGCTTTCGTGAATTTGTTTTATTTTTTTTCAACTTTATCCTAAACTTATATAGGAGCAATGGATGATCTGTTTCAGACTTCCTGGTTTGGTTTTAGCAGCTGATATTGAGCTTCTCCATCATCTATTCCCATAGATGTAATTAGTATATATGATTTTTGAATATTTGTCTTGGAAAGTCCATGAGTCATCACCTTTTGAGTTGTTGAAAAAGTATTTGCTATGCGAAAAGTCATTGATTTTGCAAACTTCTATCGTATCATCACCAGCCCTGTTACAATGTAGGCCAACAATATTAAAAATAATGTTGACTAGGCTGAGCCCCGGTGGTGTAGTGGTTGTGCGCGGGACTGCGGCCCACTGGGATGGAGGTTCAATTCTAGCTCACAGGAGCAAAGGCTGGGCTTCCTACTCCCACCACCAGGGCAGTGATGCCTAAAATAAATAAATAAATAATGTTGACTGTCAGGCAAACATTTCTGTTGAACTCCCACCAAATGTTTAGCTGTTGCTGTGAAAATAAGGGTTGTGACACTAATAGATTGGATTAGGCAGTTTTATTTAACAATAACCCCCCCCCAACATGTGGATGAAGGGGTAGAGAGGGACATATCAGACCATTGTATGAGGACTACATTTGAAATTTCAGTCTGAAGTGGTTGAGGTCAAGACCAGAGGTAGCAGCACCAAGAAAAAGAGTCAGGAGACAGAGGAACAGGACAGAGATTGTGTGGCTGTACAGAACCCAAAGTCAGAGAAGCAGACTGGCTTCCTGGCCCAAAGAAGCACACATTTCTGACTCAAAGAAGTACAAGTTCATCACCATGTGGCTTAGAGGCGGCTATAGATCAGAAATAGGCTTGTCAACTGGCTAACAAGAGGTGTTTCTTTAGACTCTCACATATATCTTAACTGTTTACTGGTCCTGATTTGTGGTAAACAATACTCTTAATAAACATCATAATTATGACTGTTGTCTCCAAAGTTTGTGTAGCCATTGTAAAAAATTATACAGTCTCCTCTACCCCTCCAATTTTTTTTAATGGTGTCTTGGTTTTTAGATCTTTACCAGGGTTATTTAGGGTGCTTATTCAGGAAATTTCTTTAGGGAGTCTGCATCAGTTTCTTAGATACAGTTTTCCACTATAGTTTTACCTGTTACATTATACTAATTTCTTAGTTTTTAACCCTGATTTTAAATATAAGAAGAATTCTGACCTACCAATCAAGAGATAAGACAAAGAAGTAACATATACCTTTAAAAAAAAAACTAGGTATGAAGATACTTCCAAGAGAAAGTATTGCTTCCCAGAAATTGTTACTTCTAATAGAAACTATTTTGCTAATGAAGATCAAGGATTGCACCTCAATGGAAGACTTACAACTCAATGTAAAGAACATTGTGGCAGTCATGTGGTTATGTTAATTTTATGATTGAAATATAGGGGTGGAGTCTAGCCTGTTAACCTGGAGATAGCCATTGAGTAGCCAATGAGGCCTCTGTGTGGGAATGGATTTCTCCTGAGACTTCTGAGAAATCTGGTGATATTTCCCTCGTGAAGATGAGAAGCTATTGGGAGTTAATCTGAGAGATGAATAATCATGGATAAGACAAGATGGCAGCATCTGAGAAGTTGGAGGAGTTGGCAGAGAGACCACACAGCTTTGCCCTAATGGAGCCAGACCTCTGAAGCTGGGGCGGCCACATGGAGACCTCTGCCAGCAATGAGTTGCTTCTGCTGTTGATGGACCCTGATCCCTGGAAGCAAAGAGTCATGTGGAGATCCCTGCCAGTGCCAGGATTCTTCACCCACTGACCTGTGACCTCATGAGTTGGAAAGAGACTTCATAGACTGATTTCGGGCACATGGGTTAATATCGGACTGATGACTTTGAACTGGACTGGGCTCAATGTCCTGTTTATCTTGTATGAAAAACCTTTTCCTTATATCAATATGTGTGTCTATGAAATTTGTTCCTCCAGTCTACCCGGACTTACACAAACATCAAAGTCCTCACAAATGAACCATTGTTACATGGGAAAAAGATGGATGTTTTCATTGATTTTGTTTTGCTTGGATACACAATAAATGCTCCTGGAAGCACCAGGTAAGAGATCCAAAGGTGAATTGCATCAGGTAACCTGCACAGGTTCTCTTTTAGACTATTGGAATGCAAAAATAATACTTTGAAGACTAAGACATGCCTGACCTAAGTCACGGTATTTTTATTTGCCTCATATGCACGTGAAAGTTGTATATTGAATAAATTAGACAAACTAACTATCAATGCATTTGAATTGTGGTGCTGGAGAAGCATATTGAAAGTACTATGGACTGGTAAAAAAAAATAATGCAATCTGTGTTGGAAGAGGTAAGGCCAGAGCGCTCCTGAGAAGGAAAGATGACAAGACTTCTTCTTATACACTTTGGACAAGTTGTCAGGAGAGACCAGTCCTGAGAGAAAGACATCACATTTGGTAAATGAGAAGGGCAGTGAGAAAGAGGAAGGCTCTCACGGAGGTGGATTGAAAGTGTGACTGGATCAATGGGTCCAAGTATAGAAGCAGTTGTGAGAGAGGTGTAGAACAGGGTAGTGTTTTGTTCTTTTGTGTAGGGTCACTATGGGCTAGATCTGATTTGATGACACCACGCAGCAAGAGAAATTTTATATGGACCTGTGGTGGCTAGTAGGTTGTGCTGTCAGCTGCCAGTCATAAGGTTATTGATTTGAAACCATCACCTGCAGCTTGTAAAATATTTAAAGTTATGAAACCCCATAAGGACAGTGTCTCTCTGCCTTATAGGCTTGCTCTGAGATAGGATCAATTTTATGATAGTGGGTTTTTCTTTTGGGTACGGGAAGTTGTGCAATATATAAAGAGATAACCAATTGGATGCTGCAAAGACAGAACACTGCTTGAGAAGGGTGGAAAAAGAAAAAGAAAATTGAAACATATATGGAATTTTTGAGAGCAACTAAGGCTAACAAAATATGATTTCCTACCAATTCTCATAGGTATTTTGAAGATCTCAAGTTTTTCCCTCAAATTTGGCAGGAACATTTCAGAGCAGACCTTTTTGTTTATAGAAGTCAATAATCATTTATGTTATATGTCTTGGGGGTGAGACTGAACCCAAGCTTCTTTATAAGAAAAATTCTAACTTTTTTTAAAGTCCCCATGCTCAAGTGAGGAAGCTGTTCCATCATGTATCAAGACTGAAACAATTTAACTTTAATAAGAGAGTTTAAACTCTGACAGATGCACCTTGGGTTTCAGAACATTTGAATCTCTATTCACTGTATAAGACTCATGACCATTTGAGTCACTTTACAACTCACAGTGACCTTATAGGAGAAAGTGGAACTTCTGTGGGCTCCTGAGGGTTTCAATTTTTATCTGAAAAGATAGTCTCCTCTTTCTCTTTCAGAGAAGCTGGTGGGCTCAAACAGGTGACCTTGTGATTATCAGACAAAATCATAACCCACTGTGCCATCAAGCATCCTTACATATTTTATAGTAACTTATTTCTTCATGCTTTTTGCAATAACAAATTATAACTGTCTCCTATCCAGTTCTTACTAAAGGCCAAGTGATACATGGGGAAAATTCCAAGTTCATATAATTTGCACTGCTTAAATATATCTCTTGGGTAAAAAGATGGTAGGTGAAATATAATTTGACCTCAATGTTGAGCACAAGAGAAACTATTTTAATTGAAGCTAGCATGAACTTCCTTTCTCTCAGGCTAACTAGCATTTTTATGAGTGAGGTGAGTGAAGAGTAGTATACGACATACCTTCTGTATCTCCTACTAGAGCCGATAGGGGGAAACTGATGTCCTTTTTGGAATCAGGAAGTCAAATAAACTAAAAACAAATCTAGCATTGGAGGCACCAAAATGTGTGTTGTCCAGTATTATTGGATCTAACGTAGCAGTCGAGTGTCATAGAATGGTAGGGTGGTGGGAATGGGAAAGGAGGAAAGAACCTAGAGGAATGTCTGACCTCTACCTCAGGGTCATGGGGAAGCCAGAGGGGATCAGATATGGCCTCTGAATCATTTTATTGCATACAGTCATCAACTTGTGTTTATCTTTGTGGAATCAGCACTTCAGTATGGCTTAAAACTCACTGTTTAACAAACCCAAATCTTCAAAGCCAAACCAATAGGTAGCAAGCTGAATAGAGAAAAGACTGAAATTGCCAAGGATTTTATCTTGCTTGAATTGATGCTTTGGAAACAACAGTTAAGAGATCATGTGATGGGAAAATCTGCAGCACAAATCCTTTTTAAAGTATTTAAAGTCCAGGAGGTTACTCTGAGGACTCAGATGTGTTACTAAAACCATGGAGTTTTCAATTGCCTTATAAGGCGATGGAAGCTGGACATGTATAAGGAAGGTCAAAGGAAATCAGAGCATTTGAATTGTGGTGCTGGAGAATATTGAAAGTACCATAGACTGCCAAAAACAAACAAACAAACAAAAAAAATCTGCCTTTGGAAAAATACAGCTAAAAGATCCTTAGAGGCAAGGATGGTGAGACTTCATCTCACGCATTTTCAACATGTTGTCTGGATAGACCAGTCTCTGGAAAAGGACATCAGGTTTGGTAGAGTAGAAGGTGTCCAAAAGAGGATGGTTTTGAGTAAGATGAATCAATCACAGTGGCTGCAACAATGGAGTCAAACAGAGAAACAATTGTGAGCATAGTTTAGGACTGGGTGGTATGTAATTCTGTTGTGCTCACTGTGAGTCACAATTGACTAGATAGCACTTAACAAGAATACGCAGGACCAGGGAACAAAGACAGGGATATTTAATGCCTTATTTCATGGATGCAGTGAACTGTGATTGTGGATATCAACTGAGGTGAAAATGTCATATTGCTCCTTTTTATCTCATTCTACAACTTCTTTCAGAATTAGATCCCTTTTGCAAAGGAAGTAACGGGCTGGCCTCATCGGTTCTTTGTGGAGAAGGCTTCCAATCATCCAGGGAAAACAAAACAAGAGGACTCACTGATCCCTGCAAATATCACAGCTGCTAGTGACATAGGTAATTAGCAATACCAGAAGGGAAGTAGTTCCAAAACATCTTGATTCATATCTTCTTCTTTCCATACCTTCTTTTGCCTCGTAAGCTAATATAAGCATATGTCCACAACTCACAATGATTTATGAAGATCAAGATATTGTAGGCATTTTAAAGTGAAATGGAAATCTTGCACTGGATTCACTGGTAAAGTACAGGTGGTAGAGTACCGGAAATGTACCAAGGGGGGATTGAAAAAATAAAATTGGTAGAAAGGATTCTAGTAGAAGCATTCCATGCTGAATTGAGGAAGGGAATTAACAAGAATATATATATATATATATATATATATATATATATATATTACATGACATTCAGGTCTCTGGCTACCTCTTACGATTTCAAGTCCTTTGGAGAGAATGTATGTAACCAGAAGCAATGGTTTGCATGATGTTTTTGTGAGGCTTTGGCGGCAAAAGAAGGTACTCATTAGCATGACCAGGAGTATGGTACAATGAAGGAGGTGTTTCAAGTTGAAGGTCTCAGATGGAGCCTAAAGACTAAGTAAAACCAAGTTACTCAGTGCCTTGGAATCTAGGCTAACCCATAGCCACCCTGTAGGAGGGCTATGACTGAAACTGAGTTTCAGACACTGTAACTCTCAGAGGGGGTAAAGTCTCATCTCTTTCCCTCCAAGCGACTGGTGGTTTCAAGCTGTTGACCTTGAAGTTATCAGATGAAAGCATAACCATTGTATCACCAGCACTCCAAAATGTTAAATAATCATGATAAATGTTACTTAAGTGAAATACTTTTACTGGAGAAGAAAACCACATCTTTCTCTGTGAATTGACTGGTGATTGAAGTCAATACATATGTTGCAGTACCAGGAAGGCTCCTTATATTAAAATAACATTTTAAAAAAGAAAAAAAGTAAAAGAAAAAAAGAGAAGAAAAAATTAAAACAACATTAATTTAAACTACATAATAAAATATCAAAACTTTGAATGTAGACACTTAATGCCGATGCCTTTTCCTTTTGCTACAAGATTCAGCATGGATTTGCACATAGCACTGTTCTTATGGATATTGCATCAACCACAGTAAAATATTTTGTGCAGATTTTTGTGTGTGTGCGTGTGTGTGTGTGTGTGTGTGTGTGTTGGATGGGAATGAGGAGTTATATTCCAGGAAGAAGTTTCACATTAGTTGAGCCTTGACTAAATAATGAATCAAGTGGAAACTCTTAATGGGAAAAATCAACAGCTTTTGTAGAATATGTGCATCATGGGGAGGGGTGGTGGCATAAGCACCATCAAAAATATAACATGAAGAGAAGAGAAAATAGACATTTTGCTTTGTTTTGTTTTGTTTTTTTGGGGGGAGGCATCACTGCCTCAGGTGGTCGTGGGCGCTACCCAGTGCAGCTCCTGAGAGCCACCGCTGGATTTGAACTGCCAAGCCCACAGGCCGGAGTCCCACACTCAACCACTTACACCACCAGGGCTCAGCCCTGAGAAAATAGACATTTTAAGATAGTTTTTTAGACCCACTGATTTAGACATTGAAAATAGCTAAAAACATAGGAGGCCTGCTGTAGAGAGAGTAAAATAAGAGTAGAAAGATGGTTTTACCTGTTCTGATCATTAAGTAGGAGATTGGTTAAAGAATAAAGAAAGGGGGAAAGTTTAAAAAACCCACCAACACCAAAGGTCATTAGTCAGTTAGAATTTCAAAGTACTGATCCTCCTCCACACCATACTTTCCCTGGCAACAGTTCATAAAGTATAATTTGGGGGCAACTTTTTATAGAATTATTTAGAATATTAAAAATCTATAATTATAAAAGAATGGATTTATTAAGCACACAAAAAAGAAAACTACAGAAACCATTTTAAAGTAAGATAAAATTAGTGAACAATGATTGCATATTAGTTGTCTTTGCTATGTTTAAACACAAATTACCAAGTTAATTGCTTTCATGAGAACACGTATTTAAAATAATGCTTTTTTTTTTAGAAAACTATGATGTTTAATAAATGGTATACTGTGCAATGCTTCTCCAATTGCATTTGGATAGGTTATATATGAAGATATTTGTAACAATATTGTCAGGACAATTCCCTAGAATATTTGCCCAAGTTATATAAGGAATGCTGAACTAGAAACTGGAAGATCATATAAGAAGGAGTAGGCTATATATTTCAGAGAAATTTGCCACCAAAAATATTACGGATAGTAGCAGACTATTTTCATATACTCAAAATCTCATTAATAGCAGTACAGAGAAAGTGACAGAAAATGAGCGCTCAGGTGAGAAGTCACTCAAAATATGACTGAGAAATAGCTTCCTTCTCAAAGCAGAGTTGCTCATAAGGAAATGGAAGGAGTAAAGCCTTCAAGAGTAAATTCTTCAGTACCCTCATCTGCAGAGGGGGAAGAACTCCAAAATGAGAAGTAACAGCTCCAAACATCTATTAGTAATTGGAATTAGAAAGCTACCATGGTATTTTCAATTGTCTTATACACCCAAGAGAGTTGGACATTGAGTAAGAAGTATTGAAGAATTGACACATTTGAATTATGGTGGTGGAAGACAATATTGAAAATACAGTTTCATACCAAAAGAGCCAACAAATCTAACTTGGAAGAAGTACAACCAGAATACTCCCTAGAGGCAGTGATGGTAAGACTTCATCTTATGTACTTTGGACATATTGTCAGTTCCTGGAAGAAGACATCTTGCTTGGTAAACTGGATGAGTGGTGAAAAAGAGAAAGGTCCTAGACGACTGCAATGGGATCAAATATAAACATTTGTAAGGATGGAAGAGAGCTGGGCAGTTTTCTTTTTTGTTGTACATTTAAGTTGGAACCAACTGGATGGCACCTAACAATGCAACAACATATTTATCCCACAGAAAAATCTGCAAGATTTATGGCTTAATTTCAAACACTTCTTTAGAGCATCATAAATGATGACCATATACAATGTCCTTGCAAAAATCAAATTAACTTTACATTTGGGAGAAGACCATGAAGACACTCAATATCTTGAGGTTAAAAATAAAAAGACCAGGGTCCAACTGTGGATTAGACTACCAATTTAAGTCGAGATTGAAGTTCAAGAAAACCAGAACAAGTCAATGAAAGCCAAAATACCACCTGGAGTAATCCACCTGGATTTAGAGAAAATCTCAAGAACAGGTTTGCCATATTGAACAGTAATGATGGGAAATCTGAAAAATTGTAGGATGATATCAAGAACACGACACATGAAGGAAATAAAAGATCGTTAAAATGACAGGAGAGAAAGAAAAGACATAATTAGATGTCAGAAGAGAATCCTAATCTTGTTTCTTGAGAGGCTAAAGCAAACAGAACAAATGATGGAGATATAGAAAAAAAATTAAAATAGGAGCTCTGCAAGGCAAAGTAAGATATAAGGAGATTTACAAAGATGTGGATTTAGAAACTCAAAAAGGAAGGGCATGCTCATCCATTTCTCAAGCTGGAAGAATTGAATACTACTTTAAGCCATAAGCTGAAATATTGAGTTTCCATGGGCAAATATTGAATAATTCAGGAAGTATCAAAAGAAGATGGAAAGAATACACAAAATCATTTACAAAGAGTAATTGATTAAGGTCATTAAATAAGGAGGAAAGGAGAAAATCAGTATACTGGGATTATGGTGTTGGTGATGAATGTTGAAAGTGCTGTGGACTATCAATGAGCAAACAGATCAGTCTTCAAAGCAGTATCATTCTAACAGTGCTTGGAGCTCAGGATGGCAGTACTTTATCTCACCTATTGGGACATATTATCATGAGAAAAAAGTGCCTAGAAAAGACTCTTACACCTGGAAAATAAAGGGTCAGCAAAAGAGGAAGACCCTCAGTGAGTAAGTCTGAGGAGGGTTTAGGATTGGGTGGTGTTTCATTCTATTATGCTTAGGTTGACGATGAGTTAGACCTCAGAACTGACTTGATGACACCTGAAATGACATTCTCTCCCTGAAGACACAACATACTAGCTCATGTTCAACTATGCAAGTTGTTATGACATTACTGTTGCTTCACATATTTGAGGGTTTATTCCATTTGCAAGTAATTAAGAATGTGGAGTAAACTGTATGATCTGCTTCATTTATAGTTTTAATGTATCCTGAGATTTCTTTGCAGAAGTTATGGGGTGCTTTCATAACTTCTGTCACTTTGTATTTCAACTATTTAATTGAGTATTTATTGAGTGTTACTACATAAGTATGTTCAATATTAATTGTTCAGTGGAGATACAAACATTAATAAGACATGTTCTTTTTCCTTCAAAGAGTTCACAATCTCCAGAGAAAATTCACTGTAAAGGTTTTGAGAAGACAATACAATAACACTGAAGCATAGAAAGAACATTTGATTCCCTCTGGGTCCTAGGTGTTCAGAGAAGACTTGTCAGAGAAGGTGACTGTAAAATAAAGGGATTCTAGGACAATAAGGTGGAAAGGGCACTGGAAGCAAACAGGAAAAGTTACTTGTGCTCAAAGATGCTTAAATATGTGAGAAAGTGTACGTGGGAAATTTGAGACAGCTGACAATATTATCCCACTTTGCTGCTATTTAAAGTCACCTTCTCTTTGATGCCCCTTGTTGGAAAATGCACAGATCACTGGATAGGGGTGGAAGATTTGGCTTCTCTTAGGGGTGGAAGATTTGGCTTCTCTTTAAAACTTCTATTATTCATCTGAGTGTAAAATCCTGCCATGCTCTGATAGTGGTGTCATGTGGCTAAAACACTTTCTATCTTTCTCTGTTTTGATCTGTTGTCTGTTCCTCTCCATTTGTCAACCATGGATTTATGTGGCTTACAAACACCCTGCAGATTTTTAATCCATATAAAATAATAGGCCATGATGGCCATCTTCCCAACACAATCACTGAAAACAAAGCAGGTGCATAAGCAATTGTGGTGAAGAAAGCTGATGGCACCCAGCGACCAAAGATCTGGGGTCTTCAAGGCTAGAAGATAAACAAGCGGCCACCTAGCTGAGAAGCGACAAAGCCTGAATGGACGAAGTACACCAGCCTGTGTGATCACAGATTGTCGAATGTATCAGGCATCAAAGAACAAAAACCATATCATTGTGAATAAGGGAGAAATGCAGAGTAGAGACCCATAGCCCATCTGTAGGTAATTGGACTGTCCCTTACAGAAGGGTCTAGAGGAGGAGATGAGCTAGTCAGGATGCAGAGTAGCAATAATGAAGCATACAACTTTCCTCTAGTTCTTTAATGTTTCCTCCCCATTATACTCCCCGACTGTCATGATCCCCATTCTACCTTTCAAATCCAGCTGGACCAGAGGATATGCACTGGTACAGATAGGAACTGGCAACACAGGCAATCCAGGACAAACAACCCCCTCAAGACCAATAATGATGGTGGGAAAATCAGGAGGGGGAGGGAAAGCGGGCTAGAAGAGGGGAATCAATCACACGGATCTACATATGACCCCCACCCTGGGGGATGGACAAGAAAAAAGTGGGTGAGGGGAGATGTCTGACAGTGTAAGACATGACAAAAGAATAATAATTTATAAATTATCAAGGGTTTCTGAGTGATGAGGTATGGGGAGGGAGGGGGAAATGAGGATTCAAGTAGAAATAAAATGCTTTGAGGATGATGATGCGACAGATGTACCAATGTGCTTGTGACACAATGGATGTATAGGTAGATTGTGATAAGAACTGTGCGAACCCCCAATAAAATGATTTCAAAAGAACAACGTGATAGTCACTACTCATCCCTCAATTTTTAATGAATGATGAAGTAAAAGAGCTGAATAGAAAGTTTCAAAAATTGTCTTGAGAAAATGAAGTGTTATCATGAAATGTATAAAATATTTGGAGTTAGAAAATTAAAAGGGAAAAACATGCTCCGCATCTCTTAATTCAAAAGAACTAAAGACAAAAATTCGAACCTTGACTTTTAATATTGAAAAATTCTATGAGCAAAATATATATTTTATATGTACATCAGTGATGGAAAATGCTATCTCTTGGTTCCCAAAACAAAACAAAATAAACAAATAACTTCACTGTCATCAAGTTAATGCTGACTAATAATGACCACATGACTTTCCCAAACTGTAACTGTTAAAGGGAATAGATAGCACAGTCTTTCTCCCAAGGAGCTGCTAGTGGTTTAGCACTGTCTGTGCCGCGGGGATTGCAGTCTAATGAGTCACCACCCAGGCATGATTTATTCCTCAAAGTACTGTACCTTTGACCTCTAACACTTTAAAGAGCTGCTGTGCAATAGGTTTGTTCAATTTAACTGCTGCTTCTGTTTGAAGTAAAACAAAATCCTTGAGAACTTCCATCTTTTCTCTGTCGACCTTGATGTGGTTTATTAGCTCAGACTTTTTTTGTTTTCTTTTGCAGGGAAGTGTAGTCCAGACTGAAGGTTGTCATGTTTGATCTTCATCAGTAAATTCTTAAAATCTTGTTCACTTTCAGTAAACAAGCTTGTATTATCTACATATTGGTGGTTAAAGAACCTTCCTCCATAGTCCAGTGTCATCGATGATGTGCTTAGCATACCTACCGGTTGATTAATTCTGGCAAAAGCATCTGGATGGCCAACGTCTCTGAATTAAAACCATGTGGTATTTCCCTGTTCTGTTCAAATGATTGTCTCTTGATCTACATACAGTTTTCCCAAGAACACAACTCAATGTTCCGTTTTTCTCATTCTTTCCAATGTCATCTACAGTTGGTGATCCATGCAGTCAAACACTTTGTATAGTTAAGAAAGCACTAGTGAACATTTTTCTTGTGTTCTCTCCTTTTATACATGATCCATTCAATGCCAGCAATGATACAATTTATTCTATATCCACTGCTGAATCCAAATTTAACTTCTGGCTGCTCTCGGCTGATGTGCTACTGCAATCATTTTTAAATTACTTTCAGTAGAATTTTTTACTCTAATGTGACATCAATGATATTGCACTATAAGTTCTGCTTTCTGTTGGGTCACTTTGCTTTGGAATGGGCAAAAAAAAAAATGTATCTCTTCCATTATGTCAGCCAGATAGCCTTCTTCGGAATTTCCTGATACAGTGAGGGCTTCTATTGCCTCATGAGCCTGTGAACGCATTTCAGATCGCAAGCTGCCAATTCCTGGAGGTTTGTTTTCTACTAACGTGTCCAACAGAGCTTGGACTTCTTTTTTCAGTGTCATTGCTTGCTGATCACAGCCTGAAATGCTCGCGATATGCTGATCCTGTTGTTCCTTTTTGGTTTTCTACCTCCAGGTATTTTACTTTTTTTTTTTTTAGGTTCACATGGAAATTTTCTAGTCAGCTTTTCCTACAATACTCATTCCATGTGCTTTAGACATTCTACCTGAGTGACACTTCTCTCTTGATAGACACGTTGAACTTTTTCTGTTATTTCAGTGCTATTTTTCTTCCTTAATATGCAAAGGTTTTTTTTATGCCATCAGAAACTCTGTTGAGTCTTCTGTTAAATAGGCCTTCATTAGTGTTAAGTCAGTCAAATCTGATCTTGAAATATGCTCTTAATTAAGGTGGAGTGTATTCAATACTTGTATTTTGGTTTTCATGGGCATGTTTTAATTTTCAATATAAACCTGAACTTATATATGAGCAAGTGATGATATGTTTCACTGTCAGCAACTAGCCTCTTATTGGTTCCTGACATATAGTGAGTCTCTTCATCTACTCTTCCCACTATTGTAGTCAATTTGATTCCTGTGAAATCCATGTGCATAGTCCGTTTATATTGTTGAAAAATAGGCCTTTGTATTGAAGAGGTCTGTGTTAGACAGATTTCTCTAGAGAACAAAACCAGGACACTAGTAATTCTTTTTATATATTTATATAGATAGAAGGATATATAAGATAAGAAATAAAGTTAACTAATCTATAAAGCGGTACAAATGGCTCGGTGCAACTCACATGCATGAGACGTGCGTTGGCAGTGCTAGCAGTCTTGAGGGCTGCCAAGTAAAGCAATTCAGGTTATCTGACCACAAGCAGCAAACAGCAAAGCAGGTTACCCAAAATCAGCCAGATGACAGAATCCAACAGTCCCCAGCTCAAGAGATGTACATTCCAGGAGTGTGGCAAAGCAGAGCTTGAAGGAACTTCAACTCCCAACAACACCGTCCACCTAGTAGGTGTCCCATGGGGAGTATCACTTGGAGATTGGGGCACAGGATGAACAAAGCACCTGCCTGGTCCAAAGATCCAAGAACAAGAGAGCAAGGGCGGGACTCGCAGAGTCATTTCTATCTCCACCCTTCAATTGATCACCTGTGTTCATTTGCCATGTTGTCACAACCTATCTTCTTTGGCCATGTTGGCACAACAAGCTTACCTATCACAAGGGCATTGGTCTTATGAAACTCTATCATGAACTCCCCAATTTTCTATCTATCACCAGTGCCATATTTTACAACTTCTGTCCCTTCTCTTAACTTCCAACTGCTATTCAAAAGGGTTTTTAATATATCTGATAATGTTCTTATGCTATTTTTAAGGTTTTCAGTGTTAATCCCTCAACAGTGGACATTCTATTCTTCTTGTATTATTCATGGGTTCTCAACCTTCCTAATGATGTGACCCTTTAGTACAGTTTATCATGTTGTGATGACCCCAACCATAAAATTATTTTCATTTCTACTTCATAAATGTAATTTTGTTACTGTTGTGAATCAGATAACCTCTGTGAAAGGAAACTTTGACCCTCAAAGGGGTCATGACCCACAGGTTGAGAACCCCTGGTACAAACTATTCTTCATCGGAAAGCTCTGGTGAAACCTGTTTACCTTATGTGGCCCAGCTGCTATTTTGTATATAGATGACTTATTTTTTAGCATCACAGGAACATATAAATCATCATAGTACAGTAAATGCTCAACCAAGAGGTGGTCTCTTTCCATTTATGAAGCTAACCTGATTTCTGTGTGTTTGATCCAGTGAGGCCCATCTATATTTTCTGCTTGTGTGTTGAGAAATGGTATTTGCAGTAAATATGTAATTGTTCTTCCAAAATTCTATTGTGTAATCTCTAGCTTTATTTCTGCCACCTAGTCTGTGTCTTCCAACTACTGATTATTTTTCTTTGTTTCTAACTTTCACATTATAATTACTCATACTGGTAATCATCCATGCATCTTGACTTGAGGTTTAATCAATTTTAGTCTGTAGTAGTTGGAGTAATTGGAGTAGTTGGAGTAACTTCTCCATCACTTTTTATAATGGTTGGTGTGTACATTAATAATTATATTCATGAGTCTTTCTTATAGATGTATGGATATTGTCCATCATTGTCCAACATGTCCAACAAACATCATTGTTCTTCAAGATAGATCTTGAAATGTTCTTTTTTGGCAAACAATGGTGAATATAACATGGATTACCAGAAGAATGAACTGTCATGAAAGAAGTACACACAGAAAACTCCTTATAAGGAAGATGATGAGATTTTATTTCATGTATTTGGGACATATTATCAGGGAGGAATAGTCAGCGTTAATAGTATGTGTGGTAAAGGTGAAGGTTATTGAAAGGATGACATTCAGTGAGAGGGATTGACACAGTGGCTGCAAAAGTAAGCTCAAATATGGTAATAATTTTAACGCTGAGACAGGATGTAGTTTTACAAAATTCAGCATTAACCAGGTCCTCACTTGTAGCATGGTGGTTGGGCCGCTTACCACAAGGTAAGGCCTTTTAAACCACTAGCTCCTGCTTTGTAGGAGAAAGACTAGCTTTCTCCTCCCACGAAGAAGTACAGTTACAGAAACTCACAGGGGCACTTCTATTTTTTTTCTATCTGGTGGCTATAAGACAGAATAGATTCCATGGCATTGCTATTGGATTTGTTGTTTTGCTTTTTTATTTTTTACAGAGCCTCAGAATTCCTAAACTTTCTCTCTACATTCATCCAACCCCAAGTTTAATTTCCCCAACTCCATCCTGTCCTCATTCCTACCCCTGTTCACTTTCTTATCACATCTTTTCAGGTTAGGGTGCACCTCTGAGTCCCTCTCAAAATCTGGAATGCCAGCATGTTACCTTTCATCTCTGAATTCTTCCCAAGACTCATAGTTCAATAGCTGAACTATTTTCTCAGTAGTATTTTGGATTCCTTATTATAGTCATGTCACTTTGTTGAAGACTAAGGTACACCTGCTCCAAGCAGTGCTATTTTCACAAGCAGTGCTATTTTCATTTATGTGAAAGTTGAACAGTGAATAAGGGATATCCAAGAGGAATTGATGCATTTGACATATGGTGTTGGCGAAGAATATTCAAAGTATTATGGACCGAAAAAAGAGTAGTAAGCAAGTCTGTCTGAAAAGATATAAAGTGAGAATATTCTTCAGATGTGAAATGGCAAGGCTGTGACTCTCATACTTCAGTCATGTTATTAGGGAAGACAAGTCTCTGTTAAAGATATTATGATTTAAGCAAAGCAGAGAGGTAGCCAAAAAGAGGAAGAGCCTGTCTGAGAGGAACTGGCACACACTTTATGAGTAAGGATTCAAGTATTACAGCAATAATGAGATGTTGCAGGACAAGGCAGTGATTCATTCTCTTGTAGTCACAGCTGCTATGCATGGGAATGGCGACGAACAACAAGTGCATGAAGCTCCTTCTGACGCACATGCTCATCAAAAACCTGGGTCAATGATGTCATCTATATCCTTCAGTCTTTTACCAGGTCTCTTCATTATTGAGAAAGATACATACATTATACATGCATAATTATAACACTAAATATTATATATATATAATTCATGGAACATTTCCAGGAAATTGCCATGCATGGATACATTTCAAAACATACAAGCGAGTTCCACAGAGTTAAATGCTGTAGGCCAAAGTCAATGATGACAATATCATGAAGATTGAGTTATAGTATTATAAATAAGAAATAAATCATATACATTGAAAAATTAAAGTAAAGCAAAACTCAGACCTTATGATGGCTTAGTTTTTAAGATCCTACTTAACCTTTATTTCCTCTGAGGGACAATGTTTTAATCAAAAAAATAGACTAAGTTCGAAGTGAAAAAGTCACTCTAGAGACATGTTGACTATTTTAAATGATCCTGGGTTAGTTTTTAGTCTCAATATAAAATATCCACATAACTCCCAAATTACCTTTTCATATTATATAGAACATAATACATATTGTTATAACATAGGCAAAAGTGAAATGGTTTGAAAGTAATAAAATTATGCTGAAAACATTAAAGGAAAAAAGTACAGACATTTTACACTTCCCCAACCTTCTATCAACAAGATTAGATATTGATCAAGTGTAACATACATTAGTAATTAATTAATGAGGTCTAAGAAGATATGTGTCATCATATAAACTCACTCTGCCAACTAATTAATGTTCCTTACTATATTCAATACAATTTTCTTACAATCTATATTTGTGCTATTATAAGAATATTCTATCATAAAGCAATAGTTTTTATCTAGAGGAGTACTTTATAGCCAAAGGAGAAAGAGAAAAAAGTGAAAGTAAATATTCTCTGTATTACTACTATAGATGCTTATGTTTATGCAAGCACACAATCACAGATGGGAACATTTTATGTTCCACATTGAAATTATTTTTCTTCTGGATATGTTTTTAACAAGCTCCTGTTCAACTGCAGTGCAGATTGCATCTTGACAAAGTGTTCAAAGACTAATAGATACTTCTCTAATCAACTCGGAACATTGCTAATGCAAGAATGGTAGATACGCCAGGAGCATAATATCAAAATGTATCATTTCTAATCCTTTATGTGTGAAAAAAAGATTTGCTCACTGCTTGGAGGAAGCCGTGGCGTGCACATCCTGCTTACTGCAGATTGAATCTGTGGCGGGGAAACCTTGCAGGGCCACATCCTTTTCGTTTTCAAATTGGCTGAACATTGCGGCTCCCCAAAAAGGGCGACTTCCAGAGCATTTACTGGAGCTGTGGGTTGTTCTCTGGATAATAAATCAGTGCGGTCATTGCCATGTGCCATCTGGTTGGTTCCAATTCATCATGACCCTACGTAGAATAGAACAAAGCACTGGCCGGAGCATCTCATGCTCCTCTCCTTAAGTCCATTGCTGCAGTCTCTGTGTCAATCCATCGTATAGAGGATCTTCCTGTTTCTTTTTTGTTTTGTTTTTTTGGACATCACTGCTCTCCGGTGGTGGGAGTAGGAGGCCCAGCCCCACCGCTGGAATTGAACCAGTGGGCCGCAGTCCCGCGCACAACCACTACGCCACCGGGGCTCAGCCTGGGTCTTCCTGTTTCACAATACCCCATCGCCGTCCTTTCACTTCTGACTCACAGAGTGGACTCGCTCCTTTGAGGTTTCGGTGTCTCTACACCTTCACAGGAGCAGCCAACCTCATCTTGCTCCCTATTGGCATTTGAAAGGCTAGTTAGTGGCAGTAGCTTCCACCATTACAGCAACACGAGAGCTACTGCAGTGTGACTAAATGAGTGTCAGATAGGTGGTCTGGGAAAATCATTATAATTAACTGGGAAATAATTTTGAATATTAGCAAGTGTATTTGTTGATAGCAATTTTACATGTGGTAACAATGTATTATGTATATTAGTGGATGTATTATATTTATGAGAGATATTTCTAGGTCCATTTCATAGAATAGCAGTAAAGAGAGGGCAACGGAACTTGTTCCATATAGTGAAACTATTATCAAATAGATACTAACACCTAGGTTTCTAGGTCAGTACATTCAATTTCTCTGTAAAGTGAATGATGAATATAGAATCCCAGAACACATATTACCAATGTAAGTGGGATTTTTATAAATATCACTATTAAGCCTATTCTTGAACACTCTCCAGGAACCAAAGTCAGCTGTTTTATACTTTGTGGGAATAGTCTAATAATTTAGAAGATATACATCTTCCTCTTGGTAACTCCTAAGTACTATGCTTTCTCCTGGATAAGCCGCTAATTGTATCTCTGAATATTTAGAGTTTGCTATTTTAATCTCGATGTAGGGCTTTACAATTATCCCTGTGAAATAAATACGAGTTCAAGCATTTTTGTAAGATATGCTTTGACATTGAATATGTAGATTGATATTAAAACCTATGATTTACTTCACTGTAACATTAATAGCAACTTTATCAGAAAGTCAAAAAATAAAGTGAAACACACCTTCCAATAAAATGAAACTGTGCTTGCTCATGCAGAAATTTGAGAAATCACTTGTTATGTCATTTCATTAAGAAAAGGATGGCCTTGGTGAAGGAGCTAAAAGTATCATTAGCAATGTGAATTTTTCATTAAGTATGAAAATGACTTTTTTCTTTTATCTGTGCTATACTATTTAAACCATATTGGCTTTGATTTCTAGAAACTGGTCAATAATATTGCAATTGATGATAATCATGGTGCATAATTTTGAACAACATCAATACATTCTATTAGGTATTTTTAAACAAAATTGACCAACAGCTGAAGCTTGCTTGTTATTGTGTCAAACATAGTTTCAGGTTAAAGTGACATTATTTTGTTTTCATCCATTTTCCTTTCCTCCCTCCCTTCTTCATTCTTCTCGGTCTTATTATCATTGCTATTATGAGCATCCTTTCCTGGTTTACTCCGAGATCTGTATGGCTGACTCATCTTTGCTGGCATGTATAAATGATACAGACCCCAAACTGTGCTCTACGTTGAACAAGTTCCTATCCTAGGATCATTAAGCCAACCTGAACAAAATGATGATCTCCATTTTCTGGCTTCCCTCCATTTATCTTTTATCCGACAGGAGGAACTTGCTGACTTCAGCGGTTGGCAGGCTTTTGTTTCTCTTCAAACTGGCCTCTTAGAGATAAAGTCAGACTGACTGTCGCTGTGTAAATTGAAGATCCCTGACATTTAGCTTTAAATTGCTCATCTCCTCTACAGATTTGTCCCCTTTCACAAAAGGAAAACAACAACAACAACAAAAAGAATGAAATGCCTCATAATTTTTTAGGTATTAAAAACAAGCAAACAAAAAGCATTGTTTTACTTCATAATCCTACGGTCCTCTTGTCCATTCCGACATTTAAAGGAAAAGAAAAGCCTATGGTACGAATTGGCAACCTTGAATATTGAATTATGAATATGGGAGAAGAACTGATGTATTTGGATTGTGTTGCTGGAAAAGAATACTGAAAATACCTTGGATTATTGAAAGAACAAACCAATCTTTCTGGGAAGAAGTATAGCCTGAGTGGTCCTTAGAGGCAAGAACTGGGGATACCAGTTCCTGGAGAAGGACATAATTCCTGGAAAAGTAGAGGGACAGCAAGAGAAAGGACGGCCCTCTAAGAGGTGGACTGACCCTGTGGCCACATCTAAGGGCCCCGGCATAGGGACATGGGCTGGAAGCGACCAAGGCAGTTTTTCATGCTGTTATACATAGGGTCACTATGAACCGCAATCTACTTGATGGCACCTAAGAACATCAAAGACATTTGGCACTGCAAGACAGAGTAGAACTGGTCTAGAAGTGTGCATACTAGAAGTCTCTAGAGGAGCAGGCGGCTCTCATGTTGCATGGAGCAGCTGCTGGGTTCGGATTGCTGACTTTCCACTTAGCAGCCAAACTTCTGATCTACACCAGCAGGGCTCTTTTTACTTCATAATCTGGATGAAATTTAGAAGTTCTGGCCGCATAGTAGGTTATGCATTGAACTGTTAGCCATAAGGGAGCAGTTCCAAATCGCTATCTGATCCATGGGAGAAAGATAATTTTCAATTTCCATAAAGATCAATAGCCTCTGAAGCCCTTGTAAAGTGACCAGATTATAAGCGGGACACCATTGACCAGGGAGAGGGGGGCGTTCTTGATTAAAAAGTTGGTCTATAGGAAGAAACAAACATGTTCATAGAATGCAAAAATAGTACTGTAATTTATTTATTTAATTTTAAAATGCTGCGGGATGCATGACAAGTTGTTAAAAAGCGGGATGTCTGGTCACCTTCCCATAGGGGCAATTTTTTTCTTCTTGTTTTTAGGAAAGATGAATTCAATGACTTCCTTTGCCTTGTGTTGCAGTTGTTTCATATCCTCAGGTCTGTTCTGAGTCATAGCAATCCTGGCATAGCATCTTCACAGGGTTTGCTCTGTGTCAGTCCATTGTAGTCATGGTGTCAATCCATCTCACTAAAGCTCTTTCTCCTTACACTGATCCTCTGTTTCACCAAGCATGATGTCCTTCTACAAGGACTGGTCTCTCCTGAGGGGTCCTCAAACTACAGCCCGTGGGTCACATGTGGCCTGCCGAGGACATTTATCTGGTCCACCAGGTGTTTTTGCCCCCACTACTGTCCTGCTTAGCAGATGACCCATCCCAAGCTCGCAGTGAATTTGTTTATAGTTTTTTTTTTAACTGTAGTCTGCCCCTCCAATGGTCTGAGGGCCAGTGAACTGACCCCCGGTTTAAAAAGTTTGAGGAGCCCTCACATCTGATGTGAGACAAAGGCTTGCCAACCTCACTTCTAAGGAACTTTCTGGCAACACTTCTTGCAAGACAGTATTTGTTTGTTTTGTGGCAACCATATTATTATGGAATCTGAAAGGAATCATGAGGGCTGAGCCCTGGTGTCTTAAGTGGTTGAGTGCGAGACTGCGGCCTGCGGGCTTGGTGGTTCAAATGCAGTGGCAGTTCTCAGGAGCAGCACGGGGTAGTGGCCACAACCACCAGAGGCAGTGATACCCCACCCCCCAAAAAAAATCATGTTTTCTAAGCTCAAATTATCTTTTTATATATTAAAAACAGGTGGGGAAAGTAAATGACTGCACAAACACACTTTTAATTTTTCATTTGACAATTAACTTTACCACTATCTATCAAGTTTTTCTTCAAGTGATCAACTTTGTAAACCTTACAGGAGGTAAAATAGAGAAAAGTCTTTATAAATCAGAGCAATCCTCCATTTTGCAATAATTAGCTGGGCAAATTTACCCAACCCCTGAAGCTTTTAAAGTCTTAATGTGCTCATCTGTAAAATGAGGATAATGATACCTGTTGTACTTTTATTATGAGGCCTATGAGGAATAAGTGAGAAATAACTTAAATTTTAAAGAACTAGGAAAATGTGAAGTATTATCATTATCAGTATATTGTATTAAACTCAGTTGCGATCCTAAAATTTTGCCAGGCAGCCATCAGATGATATATGATTTTTTAGTCCAAGTAGAATAGAGAAACAAATCCATAGAAAAACATCCCAACTCAGTTGAATCTAAGTCCATAAATCTGATATTAGTTCATATGTTCGATACCAAACTATAAAGTCCTTTTCATACTCACAGAACACATGCAATGATGCCAAATGCTGGATGATCACAGGCCAGTGGGTAGAAAGTCTTTTGATCCAGGTGTTGTAAGCCTCTCAGTGCTGGCAGATGTCCTCACATGACTTCTCCAGTTGCCAAGGCAGCATCAGGATGGTTTCATGTAGCTTCTTCTCAGGGATGTCTAACAGGAAGTAAGCAGAGAGAGACTCTCCCGACACCAAGGAGGAAATGCAGGAACTCCCAGAATTCTCAAGAGAAGCTCATGCCCACAGACGCCCCATTGGTTATATCTTAAAGGACAGGCCAGATTCCACCCTTTCACTCATAATCCTCTCGGATTGACACCAGATTATGTAACTAGCACACAGTGACACCTGGTCTCATTCATGGAATGTGTGTTACAACTAGATCAATTCAAGAGTTGTCTTTAAGAAACCAATGAAGCAGATTTTAATCAGGAATGGCCCCTGGGCACAGTATCATCTAGAAAAGATGGACATGAACCGTGGGTTTATGTGTGATTGAGGAAATAGTACAGTGGAAGGAGACACAAGGAAGGAAATGCTTAGTTCATTCCAGGGACAAGTGGGAGGGTCTGGTTGCACTTGAAAAATGAATATAGTTGACAGCTGTTAATTGCAAATTGATAAGAGGCGGCTTTCTGTCATTCTTTGGTCTATGTTCCAAGAAACATCTGTTTTGAAATTAGTGAAAATTAACTAAATACTGACAATGATACTTAGGAGCAGATTTTAGAGAATTTTACCAAAGGCATGATTACATACTTTGTTCATGTTCTCCGCCCCACCTGCCATTTCTCTATTTATTTAAAATGCAGCAATTCTTTCCTGAGGTTTTCCATCAGTGAATGTTTTTGGTAATGTCAAAATGTCTCAAGAGAGAGCACTCTTTCTCTTTATCCTCACACAGATTAAAAAGACTGGTCTAGCAATCCTCTCTGCAATTAGTTTCTCTTGACTTTAAATAGCAGCAAATGACTTTAAGGGCAGCAAAAAGTCGATGGAATAATGTAGCAAGTTGGTGAAAGTTCTCAACTACTGTTCCTTTCTTTAATGTTTTCCTGATATATTTGGGGGGTGAGTTTTTTTCAATGATTTTATTTGGGGCTCTTACAGCTCTTATAACATTCAATACATCATTTGTATCAAACGTATTTGTGCACATTTTGCCATATTCATTTCCAAATATTTTCAACTTGAATCCTTGGTATAAGCTCCTCTTCACCCCCTTTTTAATGAATCATTTTATTGGGGGCTCATACAACTCCCATCACGATACATACATACATCAATTGTATGCAGGCCACATTTGCATACCTGTTACCATCATCACTCTCAAAACATCCTCCCTCCACTTAGGCCCCTAGTATCAGCTCCCTATATTTCCCTTCCCTCCCTCCCTCCCCCATGAACCCTTAATAATTTACAAATTGTTAATACTTTTTCATATCATACACGGTCCAATGTGTCCATTTATTCACTTCCCTATTGTCTATGCCCCAGAGAGGAGGTTATATGTAAATCCCTCAAATTGGTTCCCCCTTTCTATTCCACCATCTCTCCACCCTCCCAGTTTCACCACTCCCACTACTAGTCCTGTGGGATCATCTACTCCCCATATTTCTGACTCCTGTGCACATCCCCTGTTCTAGCTGGATTTGTTGGTAGAATTTGGATCATGATAGTGGGTGGGAGGAAGTATTTGAGAACTAGAGGAAAGCTGCATATTTCAATGTTACTACACTGTACCTTAACTGGCTCATTGCCTCCCTGAAAGCCCTCTATAAGAGGAGGTTGCTTCACATATTCATGGGCTTTGGGTTCCCAATCTGTACTCCCCCTCATTTATAATGATATAATTTTAGTTCTTTGATGCCTGACACTGTATCCCTTCAGCATCTCGTGGTCACACAGGCTGGTGTACTTCTTCCAGGTTTGTTTTGTTGCTTTTGAGCTGGATGGCCGCTTGTTTACTGAAGTCTTTAAGACCCCAGATGCTATACCTTTTCATAGCCGGGCACCATCAGCTTTCTTCACCACATTTGCTTATGCACACATTTGTCAACAGAGAGATCATATCAGGAAAGCGTGCAATGTTATTCTTTTTAGTTCTTGAAGCCTGAAAACTGATCCCTTTAACAGGTCATGGTCCCACCAGCTGGTGTGCTTCATCTATGTGGGCTTTGTTGCTTCTGAGTTAGATGGCTGCTTGTTTCCTGATATTTTCATGGGCATTTTTGTTTCTTTGTCTCTTTGATTTTTTCTAGACCAAGCATAATCTATAGAAACGTTAGTCTTGAAAATCCTACATTTAATAGCTTATCAGACAATTGAAAAGGCACACACTGAAAGAAGATATAGAAATATACAGAGCCGCTGTGCCAAAAAAAAACTAGTTGATGGGCCACCATTTTGGGAGATGGTCTATGAGCAAGAAAAATGGCACTGAAGGAAGAAGTTCAAGCTGCACTGAAAACATTAGACAAAAACAAGGCTTCAACTGTTGATGGAAAACCAACTGAAATGTTTTAGCAAGTTGACAAAGCACTGGAAGGGCTCCCTCTTCTATGCCAGAAAATTTGGAAGTTAACTACTTGACCAACTGACTGGAAGAGACCCATATTTTTATCCTTTTCAAAGAAAGGTGACTCAACAATATGCTCAAATTATAGGACAATATTGCTGAAGATCACGGGGTAAGGTTTGACAGGGAACCACCAGAGGTTCAGGTCATATTAAGAAGAGTCTATGGAACAAAGAATAACATTGCTGATGTCAGGCAGATCTTAGCTGAGAGCATAGAATACCAGATAGATATATACTTGTGTTTTATTGACTATGCAAAAGGAATCAAATGCAGGACTGTGCAGTTTTTCCCTTCTACTATGTATATGGTCACTATGTGTTAAAACCAACTTGAGGGTACTTAACATTAACAACAGCTAAGCTTGATGACACTTTTTTAATTTCAATTTTTAATATTCAATGAAAATGAGTAAAAACCAAACTATATTGATACACATCATTAAATTATTCATTGTTTTGTTCATATTTAATAAAATCAGGAAAATTGGTTTTTAAAAATTTCCCCAATATTATCCAATTACTGTTGCTATTTTATCATCTATTCTTTCACCCATTTCTCACACTTATCTGATTATCTTCCAATTTTCTATAGACTCTACCGTCTTTAAACCCATGTAGCTGTATGTCTTGTTTACTTTAAAATCATATATCTAAATATTGGCTTTTTATAAAATGTTAAGAGTTATTGAATTTTTGTTATATATTTGCACACTGATCATGATCATGTTTTATAACTTTATGCCTGATTCTTAAATTTATTTAGGGCAACCCAAAGCATTGTTTGAATTTATTGCTTTTCCTGTCATCTTCCTTGGTATTCTTGAATGAAAATATATTACCATAAAAAGAGCAATTTCTCACTATGGTAAATTAATCTCACTAGCTCTGAAATTTTGACATTGACTAACCTCCAGGAAAACCTTAATTTTCTTTCATGCACATATGGACTATACTATATCCTAAAAGTTACTTTGGACCTATTGTCAGGAGAAACCAGGCCCTGGAAAGGACATCATACTTGGTAAAGTTCGGCGAAGGGTAGCAAAATAGAGGAAGACCCTTAATGAGATGGCTTGGCACAGTAGCTACAACAATGAGTTCAAATATAAGAATAATGATGTGAGAATGGTGCAGGGCTAGGCAGTATTTACTTCTCTTGCACATAGGATCTTTATGTGTTATATCCAACTTATGTGCACAGAATGACAATAAAAGCTTAAACACAAATGTTTAACTGAAAAAATATGTGTAAAAGTCTTCTAGGGTGCTGCTTATTTCGTAAGCATCCATTAGTGCTATTTAGTAATACCAAATTTAATGCTAATTTGCTTCAATTTGCATTTTACTAAGAAAACCTACCAGAAATGTTTGGAAGCCACTTGGGTTTGTTATTTATATTTGAATATTTGCCTAATGTCTCCTGGTTATGTAACTGTATTGTCAGGAGAAACCAGGCCCTGGAAAGGACATCATACTTGGTAAAGTTCGGCGAAGGGTAGCAAAATAGAGGAAGACCCTTAATGAGATGGAGCAGGCAACAAGGAAGCAAGAGGCATGCCAGATGTGGGTCTTGAGGTCTCGGGTTGAAATTTCCTACCTAAGTCACCGTGAATCAACCTAACATTTTAAGTCTCTACCAAGGACTCAGAGCCTCTTTCAGAAATTTCACCTCTCAAAACCAATGATACAGAAAGAATGATGGCAACATATGTACAGATATCCTCAAGACCATTGATGCATGGATTGGTGTAAGAGTTATAAGAGCCCCCAGAAAAAATGATCTTTCAATAAAAATGAATAATGGATAAATAAATGCAAGTGTAAAAAGAGAAAAAACTGATGATATATACTGTTGATTTTATTACTATTATCATGTTTACTCCTATTTATTTATTTACTTTTTTATTTTGGGGGGGCTATCACTTCCCTCTGGTGGGAGGGGGAGGCCCAGCCTTGCTCCTAGAGAGCTGCTGCTGGATGTGAAGCGCCAGCCCAGTGAGCCATAGTCCTACACTCAACCACTATGCCACCAGGGTTCAGCCCCTACTCCTTTGTTAAAGGACACATCTGACATTCTTCATTTGGTCCCTCCAACTGAAATTAAGAGCTAATGAGACCCTGCCATATATCCCCTGTTGTTCTTGGCATTATCCAACTCTGCTTCCTGTTTCATCTGACTCGAGAACTTAAACCAGGCTGGACTTACTTGCCTCTACAACCATGTGAGTCATTTTCTTGATATAAGTTCCTTCAATATACAAATGTGTATGCTGCTTGATTCTGCTCTTCTAAAAATCCAGCCTTCATCTTTGTCAAATGCCATTTGTGAGTTATTTAATTTTACCCCAAGGTCTTGTTTTGCTTGGACTTTAACCAAAGTGAACCTTCCAATTTCTACACCTGTGTTAGCCATTTCCTTAATATACACACATACTTTTAGCTATATACACATGTACACTGAGGTATATGTGTATATTAAGGAAATGGTTGTGTGTGTGTGTGTGTGTGTGTGTATATATATATATATATATATATATATATATATATATATAACTGGTTTTGCTTCTGTGGAGAACTCAACCTAATCCAGACGTTTTTGCCAATTATCACTTGAATGTGGATTATTTTGACCCCACAATCCTGTTTTGCTTTGGCAGGTCCTATTAATTATGTGAAAGAGGAAAAGCAGGTTGAAATCAAATCCTGGGCTAGGGTAGGCTTACCTAAAAATGTAAAGTATTATGTGGGATGTTAGTACTTGAAGTATAAATGTGAGGCCTGTGTGACTGACCCAAGATGAGTTATCTCAAATTTGTCCTCTTTCTGGGCTATTATTGAGCATCTCTATATAGAAGTCAACTCCCATGTATGAGTGGTTTTTCCAGAAGCTTTGGGAAGTACTTCCACCAGAAATATCAACTTTGCTGCCTGCGTTATTCATGTGAGAGCATTATGGGGTCAGAAAATGTTGAGTCATTTTCTCTGTCTCTTTCTTTCCAGACAGCACTCAAAGTAGCTGTCTTTTGATTATGTCTCTTCCAAATAAAAGTTTAAGATTGCAGACTGCTTAATTTTATAATAAGGAACTCAGCAGCAACCATGTTGGTGCAGATGTCAAGGGCTATTCTGCTTCATGAGGCCTTCTGGGACTCCTTAGAATTCACTCTGTTGGAAAATGTATATATGTAATGAAGAAATGGGGGTACTGGCTATCTTGCCATTACCATGTCACTCTTTATCATATAAAGACTGAGGCAACACTTCCTTCACTTTCTGTAAGATGAATTCCTTTCTTGATGCAATTTAGTCAAAATGTCTTTCTAGCTATTGACCAGTTTACTGTTTTCTTTCATAATATTTATAACATAAACAAAAATAAAAACACACACAACTCACTGTTGTTGAGTAGATTATAATGTTTGGCAGCCTTACATATTGCAGAATGGAATTACGTCATAGGATTTCCTTGGCTAAAATTTTTATAGAAGTCAGTCACAGTGGCTTTCTCCTGATCCATCACTACATGGATTCAAACCTCAACCTTTAGAGTATTAGCAACCAAAAAAAAAAAGACGAAAAGAAAGTTATGCTGGCAATATATATATACAAATGTGCTTGAAAAAATTGGTGTATGGATTGTTATAAGAGCTTTCAGAGCACCCAGAAGTGTATGATATGTGAATATTATATCAAGAAAACTACTTAAAAAAAGACATCAAGAAACCAAAATTGATCAATGGTTGCCATGGGTGAAGTAGGAAGAGTTGCTGCTTAGTGGGCATTGAGTTGATGGAAAAGGGCATCAGTAACAGTTGTGCGACACAAAAAGTATCATTAATGGCACTAGATTATCTGTGGAGAAGTTGTTGAATTGGAGAATGATTTGTTGTGTATTCTTTTTGTCAGAATTTCTAAAATTACATGAATCATTGAGTCCAAGGAAGAAGAAAATAGAATTGAATTGAATGTAGTGGCAAATGTACAACTCTTGTTGATATGACGGAATGTTTGAATTGTATATCGTGGGTGAAATTCAAATACAGCTACTTTTAATAATAACAATAATAAACCATTCGCACACTCAGAGACCTATATAGCAAGTACCAGCCCACCTGATGCCTTCAAATTGAGTTTTACTCATAATTACCCTTTATCAGATTTTTGAGACTCTACATCTTTACTGGAATAAATAGACTTGATGTAGGGATAGACAAAGAGTACAGTAATAATCCATGTATAAGGAGTTACTTTTAATTGGTCCAGTTGGGTATCACACCTTTAAAATTTTATTTGGGAGTATTTTACCAAATGGTTAGTAAGATAGGAGCTCTGGTGGCTTAGGGGCTATGCTTTGGGGTGCTAATTGCAAGGTCAGCAGTTCAAAACCATTAGCTGCACCAAAGACGTATGACAGGTCTTTTTACTCACATAAAGATTTAAAGTCTTGGAAACTCACAGGGGCAGTTGTACTCGGCCCTCTAGGGTGGCTATGAGTTGGTATCAGCTCGCTTTCAGTGTGTTTGGGTTTTGGTTTATCATAAGTCACACACAGGTGAGGCTTTTATATGACTTATGTGTGGCTGTCATGTGTTAATGTTAATTTCATGATTGAGATATAGGGGTGATAGCCATTGAGTAGCCAATGAGGCCTCCGTATGGGCATGGCTTCCTCCTGAGGCTTCTGGGAAATCTCTCCGTATTTCTCTCATGTAGATGAGAAGCTATCTCCCCAGTTGTTGGGAGTTAGTCTCAGAGAGGATGAATTAAGGACAAGACAAGATGGCAGCATCTGGGGAGTTGGAGGGGCCAGAGGAGAAGCCACATGGCCTTACCCTGATGGAACAGACCTCCGAAGCTGGAGAGCCCTGCCAGCTCTGAGTTGCTTCTACCACCGCTGGATGCTATTGATGGACCCTGAGTCCTGGAAGTGAAGAGTCATTGGGAGACTGCTGCTGGCATGGGGACTCTGCACTCACTGACCTGTGACTTCGTGAGTTGGAAGGAGACTTTATAGACTGATATCGGGCATATGGGTTAATAATAGACATGACTTTAAACTGGACTGGGCTGGGATGCTTTCTTAATGTCCCAGTCCTCTTTTATATAAATCTTACCCTTATATCCATACGCATGTCTATGAATTTGTTTCACTAGTTTACCCAGACTAACACATTATGGCTTTTAAAAAGTCCAATAATCTGTTATTCTCTTTTGGACAAGATTGTAAGCCAAACTTGAGAGTCTAACATATCCTTTGATTCATGTGATAACAACAATTTTGTAATCTATTCTTCCTAGGATTGGTGGGGGAGGGGGATAAAGGGAACTAGAACTCATCAGACTGAATTTAGATCTCAATTTTATTGCTTCACAGGCCCAAAGGAACCCTTGGTTGCCAATACCATGTTTATAAATGTCTTGAGACGCCTTTGAATCAAAGCAGAAACAATTAACTTATTTAAGGGCCTTTTATACAAAGTAAGGGCAATGTTATTCCCTCGGCCAGTGGTGGGTTGGGGGTGGGGGTAATTGAATTTAGTTCCTGCTATTTGTCACATAGATTCACATAGATCAAGTGAATTATTTTGGGGGACTTATATATGTTCCTCTGAAATAATTCATGGTAGAAGGCATTTGGTTATGCTTATTAATTATTTCTTTTCACTTTTGAAATAAATCTTTTTTAAAAAGCACTGTCTTCTGAAGTCCTTTAGGATCTCCTTTCTTTGGGTAGTCCTGTTCAGTTTCTATTTGCTATCATTAAAGTGCAATCCTAATTACTGTGCTTTAGTGAGTGCTATGATACCAGAAGAGATATTCAATCTGAGGAGAGTATGAAAATACCATAGTTTTAACCAGTGGAACAGAAGTAAAGGTGTCCTGGCACTGTTGATGGACTAGAATCTGGAGGAAAGGGCAAGTAGAAATGTGGACTCTTATCCTCTGAAGTCTGGCCTACCAGATGGTAAATCATATAGAAGGCATTTATTTGTGACAACATAAGGACTAAAGTTCACATTGTGCTTTAGGAATTGAGATTCTTTTTTTGTCATAGATATACCCCGTTGTTTTAGTGCCATTGTGGAAAACACACTCTCCACAATTAATTACCTTAGCATTTTGGTAAGAAAAATAATAATACACATGTCAGTCAATTGAAATACTGCTTAAAGCACCCAAGGGTTAACCAAAAATGTCAGTGTTTTGAGCTCATCTTTCTGCATAGGAGAAAGTGGCAGTCTGTTTCCATAAAGATAACAGACTTGAAAACCCTCTTCTGTCCTTCAGGGTTGCTATGAATCAGAATCAGATCAATAGCAGTGGGTTTTACTTGTGGACTGTCTAGGGTTATTATTGTTTTATTCAATTGACTCTTCCAATAAAACCACACAGTATTAGCTGAAACCCAAACCCAAATTCACTGCCATTGAGTTCCTGTTGACTTGAAACTCCAAACTTACAGCCACGGAGTCGATTCTGCTGCATACTGACCCTCCAGGACAGAGCATAACTCCCCTTGTGGGTGCCTGAGAGCCTCTGCAGGAGTAGATAGCTTCTTCTCTCTCCTCTGTCTTAATAGTGGGAGACTTTAAATTAATAGAAAATGTTAAAGCTGTGAAATGTAAATTATTTAATCTCTCTTTGAATATTGTTTTGGATATATTCCTCCCTTAATTATCTTATAAATTTTATAATCAGGGTATCTAATCCTACAAAGCAGAATTTTGACTCAGATGCCTTGAATCTGCTCAAGTTTCAGAAAAAAAATGACATCTTAACAATTTTGAGCTCTTAACTTCTAATATAGAATATTTATCTATATATTATCTATAATTTTTCTGAGAAATATTTGGTAGCTTCATTGAAAAGTCACTACATATATTTTGTGTAATGTATCCCTAAGTACGTTAGGTTTTTGAGACTCTTGCAAAAGTTATTGTTTAAATTTAAATTTAAATTTATCTATCTGTTGCTGATATATGGAAATATAATTTACTTTTTGCAAATTGATGTTATATATTTATATATTTTCAAAAATAAAGACTAACAGATTCCTTCTCAATAACTTTTAAAGGATTTCTTATGATCATATTATCTAGATTGAAAGTTAGTTTTATTTCTTATGTATTCATATTTCTTTTTATTTTTCTGGATTTGTGGCAGTACATTGCTGAAGAAAAGTGGTAAGGATGGAGATTTTTGCATTGCACTTGAATACATGCAGAAATAATTCAACAAGTATAATAGTTCAATTAGTAATAATTGTCATGTTTGTTACAGGCATTTCTTTACCAGATTAAGATCATTTTTTTTCTTCAGTTAGCTGAGTTTTTTTATTTGTTGTTTTTTTTTAAAAATCTTGAATGGGTTTCAAGTCTTTTCAAATGTCATTGCTATTGCTATTGACATGGATAACATAGTACTCATTATTATGTTATTATGAAGACTTATTAAGTCTTATTCACATTCTTGGGATAAATTTGGATTCTGATAAACCTTTATTTTTAATCCCTCCTGGGTTCAGCTTGGAAAAGACCATACTTTTCTTTTGTTTGTTACTTGTCTCTGTTACTTATCTATCTTAGCTTTCACTGAACTGAATTGTTTATCTCTGTAAAATATATTTTGTGTTAATTTCTTCTTCTTTTCCTAATTTCTCAAAGTGGAAGTACAGATTATTGATATCAAAACATCATTTGTTGATATATGTATGTGGTTTTTAAATTTTTGTTTTATCAGGGGCTCTTACAGCTTTTATCACAATTCATATATGTATCCATTGGGCCAAACACATCTGTACATATATCATCATCTTTTCCAGAACATTTTCCTTCTACTTGAGCCCCTGGCAGTTCCTCATTTTTTCTCTCCATCTCTTCTATTCCCATCTTAGTTCCCATGCTGGTTACAGTTCAGCGAAAGACCAAGAGGGCCATGGAAATTTTCTGGAGCATTTTCTTTGTGTAATCCCTCCCTTATTGTTTTTCTCAGAAATTGCCACAGTCTTTGCTCTTTCAATCCTCCTATTTTTATTGCATTAACACAGAAAGAATTCATTCTGCCATCCACTTTGTATTGTATTCTCCGCATTGTCATCAACAGAGTAAACACATTCAGACAGAGACTTGGGGTAACTCTTTGGCTCCTCTGATTGGTTTTCCTTCTCTCTGAGACTACCACATTGTGTCCATTTGCATCTTTTTCTAAGTTCTGTAAGGTTTTTGATATTTTTCTTTGTTAAGACTAAATAGGATGTCTGTGACATCATGGTAGCTTTAAACGTTCTATTCAAGATACCTACAATCCGTTATGATTTGATTATTAATTAACTATATAATTAAAAACAAACTCACTGTCAATGCATCAAGTTCATCGCATAATGGTGCTTCAGAGAGTACAAGTTTTTATGAGACAGGCAGGCTCATCTCTCCCTCTGACAGAGAGACTGGTGGGTTCGCATTACCAACCCGACAGCTGTCAGCTCAGTGCTTACTCCACTCGTCACCAGGGATCCAATGCCGTAACCAGACCAAGTATATTGGTTTGTTCTCATTTCAAAAAAAAATCCTTATCAACTTTATTTCCAAGCTGAAGAAGCCATTTGAGTTACGATTAATGTTTAAGGGATGAAACTGGAATGCCAGTACTAATTGTGGAATGTTCCATTTCCAACCACCCTTCCAAAGAAAGACCAGGTTTCAGCTTTCCTCATCAGTTACAGTCTCAACCCCACCCCCAACCCCCAGGAACACTTGTCCTCTGGCATGTAAAGTTACTAGAAGCCAGGGTCAACTCAATGACAATGCGTTTGTCTCATCTTGTTTTTGTGTTTGCGAAATTAAAAATATCAGTCATTTAAAGACAAAAGAACCCAAAACTAATCCCCACAGATTTTGATAAACTTAAATGTTGAAGTTCTAAGAAATTTTGTGGTTTCATTTTAATTTATGAGAAAACATTTTTAAAAGGTTGCCCTTATATTTTTAGCTTTTCTTTGGTTTTCCCTACGATATTCATAATGTTCATTCCTTAACGTTGTTTAAAAGGTCCTGGCATGACACCATTTCTTGGGAGAAAGAAGGAACCAGCTCCCACATAGACTAATAGCTTTTGAAACATTATATAGGGGAAAAAAACAACATTATATAGGGTTGCTGTGAATCAACATGGACTCCATGGGAGGGGGTTTTGGGGGTAGGGAGGGTTTGGAAGAGGAATTGAGGAACCCCAGTTGTACAAATAAACTCTGGTGGGGAATGGGACTACTTACTACAAAGTCAGCGTTGGAAGCCACCAGTCTCTTCTTTGGAGAAAGAAGGAGCTTTCCAAGCTTGTAGAGCTTTATCATCACAGAAACCCACAGAAACCCCACCTTGTCCTGAAGGGTCCTCCTGATTTAGAAATCACTCCAATATCAGTGAATTTGCTTTTGGTTTTTGGTGGCATCATGGTTCAAGGCTAGACTGCTAACCAAAGGTTGGCTGTACAAATTTGCCAACAGTGCTGAGGGAGAAAAACGATGCGATCTTTTTCAGTGAACACCACAGCTTTTGAGAGCCCGTGAGGCTGTTACTTTGGGCTGTAGTGTTTGCCCTAGGTCAGAATTGATTCCTGGGCAGTGATGCTTTGGTCCAAAGGCCTATTAATTTGGAGTCTGTGGAAACTTTTGAACAACCAGTAGCACAAGTTGACAATTGTATGCTAAATTGTATGCGAGACATGTGTGTTTCTTTCTTTTTTCCTTCAAAGTTTCTTGTTAGAAGGAATCAATAGCACTGCAAACACACATTCTATAACCAGTGGCTTGAAATTGCCAGACACATTTTAATCCTTGCATCTCACATCTCATATGTAAAAAATCATCAAAATCCTAACACACACACACACACACACACACACACCATGAGAAACTAACAAGGAAACATGATTCTAACTTTATTTACCAGCTGCCATTGCAGAAGGACCCAATATCTAGCATCTATCACATGCATGAAATAGGCAATGAAGCATTATATAATTCACACTCATCTTTTGCCACCGTTTCACCAGAAACAAAGTTAGCCACATAACAGACATATTGTGCAAAAAAGAAGTTTTCAGTTATCTTGTATGCAATTTGCCGGAGTAGCCAAGGGAGACTGAGCTGACAAGTTTTGCTGCAAGACTATATGTTTTTGTTGGGTTTGATGTTACAATATAGTGGGCAATCACAGTAATGAAAATTATAAAAAAAGAGCATCAATAAAGACATAGTAAGATACATACAGGGGAAATTTCTTAAAGAATACAAACACGGCAGATGTCTGATGAATTTGTCAAATATGAAATACAAAAATCAAACATAAAATTAATAGGATGGCTTAGTATGCATTCATTTCCTCAGTATGGAAGAGAAGCAATATTTCTAAGGTTTATTACATTTACAATCATATTCAGTGTGACACATTTGTAGATATAAGCTCACTAAGTACTAAAATTGAATTGTTTTTGTTAGGAAGTCTAGTTGAAGGAGAATACTTAAATTTCATCATTTTGAGAACAAGCATTTGTCAGGAGGGCTCCTTTATGTTAAGTTAATCACAGAATAATCTCCCTCCCCCCCCCCCCCACCACTCAAAGTACACGGTTGTATTGGAAAAGAGCAAAATCTGTGCTTTCGGTTTTCTACAACCTATCGCTTGTGCTTCTTTGGCAAGTGTCTCACCTTCTTGTGCTCCTGTGTGTCCTGTTCATAAAAATGGGAAGAAATGATGTCTTCTTTTTCAGTGGAATAAATTTTATGAGGATCAAATTAGCTGAAGCAGGTTTGTGACTATGTTGTTTTCGTAGGCACCACCCAGTCTGTTCCAACCACTAGGGACCCGAGGCAAAACAAAACAAAGTACTGCCTTGTCCTGGGTCATTCTCACAAATGTTCCTGTGTCAAAGCCACTTGTACATGCTGATTCAATCCATCCCATGGAGGGCCTTCATCTTTTTCACTGCCTCTCCACTTTACCAAGCAGTGTGTCCTTTCTAGGGATGCCCTCTCTCCTGACATTTTGTCCAAAGTTGGTAAGAGAAAGTCTTGGCATCCTTGCCTCTGAGGCACTCTCTGGCCCTACTTCTTCCACACAGATTGGTTTTGCCCTTTTAGTGTCCCAAGATATTTTCAATATTCTTGTGCAGCACCACAATTAAAATGCATGGATTCTTCTTTTATTTTTCTTATACAATGTCCAACTTTCACATGCATATAGGGCAATTGAAAATACCATGGTTGGGTTTTGAGCACTTCCATTTTCAAACCAACATCCTCACTTTTCAATACTCCCAAAAGGTTTTGTGCAGATTTGTCTAAGACAAAATAAATTTTGCTCTCCTTACTTCTGCCTCACTGAGTATTGCTTGTAGATTGAAGCAAGACACATGCAACCTTTACTCCATTTAGCATTTTATATGCCAGTCAAACTTTTCTGCATTTATCAGGATGTAACAATTTATCATGATGTTAGCTATTTGTACCAGATAATTTTAGTCTTTATTCATTGAGTTCTAATTCATTCTGAAGAATGCTATCCTGATCTTCAACAGTAAATGCTTCAAGTCCTCCTTGCTTTCAGCAAGTAAGGTTGTTTCATATGCATATTACAGATTTTTAATAAACCTTCCTTCAATCCTGATGCCACACATAACCCAGTTTCACTGATTAGATGCATATATATATATACATATACATATATATAGAAAGAAAGAATTTTGACACATATCTTTCCTAATTTTAAACCACTCAGCATTTCCTTGTTTCATTTGAACAACTCCTTGATTCTTGTACAAGTTCCACATGAGCACAATAAAGTTTTGGGAAATTTCTATTCCTCTCAATGTGATCTATAGTTTGTTATGATCTGCGTAGCTGAATGCCCTTACATAGTCCATAAAATACAAGTAAACATTTATCTGCTTTGAGCCAAGATCCACCAAACATCAGCAACAATACCCTTTGTTCTGGTTCCCTTCTGAATTCAGCCTGATCTTCTGGCAGTTCTTGGTCAATATGGTGCTGCAACATTGTTGGATGATCTTCAGCAAAATGTTACTAGGATGTGATATCAACGATATTGTTCTATCATTTGAGCATTCTATTGAGTCTTCTTTCTTTGGAATGGGTACAGCAATGCATCCCTTCCAATCAGTTGGCCAAGTTGCTTTATCCCAAAATTCTTGACATAGATGAGAGAGTATTTCCAGTGCTTCATCAGTTTGCTGAAACATTTCAATGAATATTCTATCGATTTCCGAGCCTTGTTTTGGGCTAATGCTTTCAATGCAGCTTGAGTCTGTTCCTTCATCACAATTTGGTCTTGTTCATCTGCTACGTGTTATAGTGACTTTGGATATTCTTTTCTTCTCTTGATGCTTCTTGCATCATTCAATATATTTTCCCATAAACCCTTTCAATATGACAACTCAAAGCCTGGATTTTTCTTGAGTTTCTCTGTTTCAGATACGCTGAGTGTATTCTTCCTTTTTGTTTTTCAATTTCCAGGTATTTCTCACATTTCAACATAACATTTGGCTTTGTCTTCTGGAACTGCTCTTTGAAATTTTCTCTTTAACTCTTTGACATCATTACTTCTTTCATTTAATTCATCTACTCTACATTTAAGAGCAAATTTTAGAGTCTGGTCTGACATTCACTTTGATTGTTTCTTTCTTTCTTCCCTTTCTAATGACTTTTAACATTTTTCACAATGATGTTCTTGATGCTCCACTGGTAATCATCACTTCTGTAATTAGTGTTCAAGTGTCAAATATATTCTTGAAATGTTCTTGAAATTCATGTAGGATAGACTCAAGATTGTATTGGGGCTCCTGTGGACTTGTTTGAATTTTCTTTTACTTTATCCTGAACTTACATATGAAAAATTGAAGGTGTGCTTCATAGTTGGCTCCTGGCCTAGTTTTAGTTGTTAATACTGAGTTTCTGCAACCTCTCTTCCCACATATGTACCATAGTCAATTTTATTTCTGTGTATTCATCTAGAAAAATCCATATGTATAGTCACCTTTTGTGTTGTCTAATAAAGGTATTTGCCACGAAGAAGTCCTTAGCTTTACAAAATTCTATCATGTGATTTCTAGCTTGGTTTCTAAAACCAAGTCCATATTTTCTATTATTTCTTCCCCTTTGTTTCCAACTTTTGGATTCCAATTACCAATAATAATAAATATATCATGATTGCATGCTTTCACATGTAGCTTAATGGAAAGTATAAGGAAATATGTCAACATCATTTCAGAGGAAGATGTGTAAGGAAAATATCTTTAAATAGCACAAAAATGGTTTTCTGGAAGGCTTTTCAAATGTGAAACACAAAGATTAAAGGAAAAATGTAAAATTGACAAGGCTATTTATGGTGGAATCATTTGTTCATATTGGGAAAACAGCAACAATTTAAATGTTTATCAAATTTATATTCATAAACAATGTAACATGCTTTTAGAGACCAGATTATCAAGGATTAAAAAGAAAATTGCTTTTCACAGGAAGTCAAGTTGAACAAGAAGAGTAAAGGTCTTATTATTTTGGGAACTGGAACTTGTCAGGATAACTCTTGTATGTTCAGTTAATCACAGAATGCTATTTCCCTGCATTGACAGTACATAGTTGTATTGGAAAAGGGCAAAATGTCTGATTTGGGTTTTATACAACCTATTTCCTTTGTTTCTCTGGAAAATGTCTTACCCCCTCAAGCCTCTGGTGTTGCATTTGTAGAAAAGAAAGGATAACGTCATATTTTTCAGCAGAATTAATTTTATGAGTATTAAATTAGCATAAAGTGAATCTGTTGATTAGAGTGAGCACTGTCAAAACTCTCAGAGAAACTGGGTGGTACTAATAGTCAATGTGCTTGCCGCTATCTAAAAGATTGGTAGTTCAAATCCAGAGCTGCCTCATAGGTAAGGTCTGATGACTTACTTCTGAAAGTCTTTGGAATCCCTGCAAAGTCCATTTCTACTCTGACGCAGACATAGCTGCTGCAAGCAATTAAGCACCTGGAAACTAAATAGATGGTTGATGTTTCAAATCCATTCACAAGTGTCTCAGAAGTAAGACCTGGTTATCATTTGATCTGTTTAAATTTTATAAACATGCTGACTATTAGTTCTTAGAATTGGATAAAAATGATTCATTAAAGAGGGAAACTGGAAAGGAGGTAGGAAGTGAGAAATGCTGTGTTGATATCCTTGATAAAGACTTGGAAGATGACAGACTTTACCTACGTGGAAGCTTTAGCCTTGGACAGAGCACTGATAGCTTGTGCAGGTAAGTGTGAAGTAAGGCAACTTTCATGGGTGCAGTTACAAGTAGTAGGGAGATATAAGGAAAGGACCATGGGATTATTTTCTCCATATAGTACACACTTTTTCTTTTCTTTCTATGGATTGGAAATTTATGCCATTGGCTGAAAATAAAAATAGAATATGCTGGAGAAGGAAAGAGAGGTATGGAATTGTCATCTAGGAGAGAAGGAGGGTAGACCTTCAGGGACAACATAATAGGCTTTTGATGCAGAATCAGAAATAATAAGAGCTGTGTTAAGAAATATTATCGACATGGCCTGCTTTTATCTTTGTGTTTTTTTTGGGGGGGGGCATCACTGCCCTCTGGTGGTGGGAGTAAGAGGCCCAGCCTTTGTTCCTGTGGACCCGCTGCTGGAAATGAACCTCCATGCTAGTGGGCCACAGTCCCACGCACAATCACTACACCACTGGGGCTCAGCCCTGCTTTTATGTTTTAAAGGGCTTTATGTTCTTGACCAAATTCAACCATGTGTTGGACACAAATTGTGCAAATACCATTGTAGATGTGATTATTTGAGATCACCATTTCTCTCCCCTTTTGCATGAAAGAGTTATCATCTTTACTCCAAGTTAATTATATCCGTGTCTCAATATAATCACATATTCATGCATCCCTACTCTTAGAAAATGCAATCTCCCCCCTTTTCACTATCAGGTTAACCTCCTAAGGGTTTGTACAACTACATATAATGCTTATACCAAGAAAGTATCTTCATAGTTAAGGGAGTTACACAGTGCAGAGAAAAGCTTTACTTTGTTTTTTGATGGCTTGGTAATTATAAGATGGGAATGAGACCTAGATAGTTTTTCCATTCGCATTCAAAATTGCCACGTTGCCTCAGAATAATAATTCATTAATGTATTTGAAGAGTTTGATCTTCTCGGGACTTTAAAATTTATGTTCACCACTTGCAGCATAGAAGTGCTGAAAATCACACAGTGTATTGGGAAAGGTAGTGGTGAACCTTGTTGAACATGAATTCAAAATCTTTGCAGATACCTGAAAAATTATTTCCCTAAAGAATGACCCATCCTTTTAGTGTATGCAAGAGTAGACAGGGGAATCACTAAGTTTCCTATTTGCAACATCAGAGGCAGGCAAAGCCATTTTTACATTAACCAATGAGAGAAAAATTACAAATGGTTTTAAAAGGAAAACAACATCTGGACAAGACCATTTACCCTGCTTGTGTTGGAATTCCTCACCTACTTTGTTACAGAGTGAAATTTGAGAGGACGAAGCTCTCACAAAATCCTGTGTTTTCACTCCCTAGGGTCTATTATTGGAAGCACAGTCAGAAGCACAGAGCCCTAGAGCCAAGAGCATGATTGGCATAGGCTGAGAATTTTGTTTACATTTTTAGAGTGGATTAGATTCATGCCTAGCTTCTCTGGAAATAAATTTTGCAAACAGCTTTGAAAAATTGTTTATGCTTTTCATTCTTTGTTCTCCTACCCATATTTAATTAAAAACAAAATGTTATACTGGATATATATATATATATATATATATATATATATATATAAATATACTGGGTATATTTATCCAGTGGTATTCCAACAGTAAATTAAAACTTTCCAAAAAAAATTTTATCAAGCAATGAACAGAATTTTTCCCATTTGTATCTACTTTATAGATATATTGTTGGATTTGGCATCAATACTGAAATGAAAAACAGAGGTACTTCTAGTTAGCTTAACTATGAGAGTTTAAAATGATAATTTAGTAGAAGACTTTAATTTTTATTGATAGCTCATTATCAATATTAAAAATCTCATTAATAATGCTTATCAAATTAAAAATGTTAAACAGTAATCACTTACATTTGTAATTGATCATAATCCCTAATATATAACTGTGTTTTCTCCCAGATGTTATTTTTTTATGTTCATGAAGTGAATTGATTTAGATTTTATAATGAAATGATTGATGTTATGAAGGCAATATTATCTAAATATTCCTTTGAGTTTTTTTTTTAAATGGAGTCTATTATTTTACCTAAGACAAAAGATTAATTTTCTACTTTTTGATACCAGGGTCTGGTCTTTTATGTAGAACTAAACTACTAGTCCTACATTAAGGTGAAATTGTGGTTCTTTCACTTGTGTGGCACAGAGATTGAGTGATGGGGAGGCTGATTCTGGGAATGTAGACACAGGACTTAGACTCTCAGCACTCCAGGATTATTTTAAACCTCCCTTTGTGATTTTCTTCTATACATTATACAGTATCAATACGTGACTCCAGTAGATTTCATAAGATATCCTTCACCTACCCCAGCCACCATTACCTCAAGACTCTGCTTTCTCCATCTGAGTAACACACTCTCTCTCATAACCTACTAAGGAACAACACCTCTCATAACCCTCTTCTCCAACTCATCAAAAATTACTAGATTTAACAGAAAGACTTCCCGTCATTAATACCATGACCTCAAAGCTACTCCTGAACACCTCTATCCTATTTCTCCCACCCACCAAATGATCAGTCTCTCCTAATCTCCACACAACATGATTTCCAACTCTTATCTGATTCTCTTCTAATCTAAAGAGACAACCTCAGGTCTCCTATATGACTCACAAGTTTATTCATTATCTGTAGTTTGATCACTAAGTAGTGCAAATTACAGCCAACAGCAGCTACCACAAGAATCAAGAGAAACAAAAGCCAAGAACTGAAGATTAATCAATCTTCCTGGAATAAACAGAAAAAGAAGCCCTTGAACTGCCAGAAAAGTATACTTATGATTCTACAAGAGTTTAGGGGACCAATTCAGAAAACAGATGAAAAAAAGATCTAGTAGGAATATCACACCCAAAGAAATTTAAGAACTTAAATATTATGTAGCAGAAATATTTTTAATAGTACAAGATTTGACCAATAGAACAGAAGAAATGGAAAATTGTATCAATGAACTTGAAGACAACCAAGAAGAATTCAGAAAAATAGAGGAACAATCAAACAAAAAATTAAAAAAATATGAAGAAAACCTGAGGGTTAAGAGGGACATCATAGAGCAAAATAATATTCAAATTATTAGGGTACTTGAGCATAAAGAAACCAATAAGTCTATAGTTAAAATAGTAGGGAATTCATAGAAGAAAATTTCCAAATATCACAAAGGAGGAGATGATAACCATTCACTAAGCAAAGATAACACCAAATAGATTAACAACCTACCCCACCCCCACCTCACTAACAAAACAAAACAAAACACATTCAGAGTTATACACAGTAGTCAAATTATCCAAATTCAAGGAAAAGGAGAGAATCATGAGAGCAGCTAGAGAAAAAAATAGTCACAGATAAAGGTTACCAGATAAGAATAAGCTCAGACCTCTTCACTGAGATCAGACAGAGAAGAAGAAACTGGAGCAACCTGTTCTGAAAGTTGATAGACAACAGCCGCAATCTAAGAATCATTTATGCAGCAAAGATTTCCATGAAATTTGAAGGAGAAATTACATTTTCTCAAACAAGGAAATACTTAGAGAATTCATATAAAACAAAATCACCATGACAAAAAAATATTTTACCATTCTTTTTGGGCAGAAAATCAACAACTGTAGCACTTAAACTTAAGACCACTACAGGATGCAACATCACCCAGAAACCTACACACTGGAAACAATACTCAAATCATTATAATTCTAGGAGAGGGACAAAGACATAAATAAACTCTTCACACATGCACACACACACCATTCCATAAAAGGTGAAGAAAGAGAAATATCAAGCATAAATAATATGAGATGACAGTGACTAAATTTTAGACTGAATTACACTGACCAAAAGACAAACAGTAACAGACTGGATTAAATAACAAGGTCCATCAGTCTGCTGCCTCCAAGAGACATATCTCAAGCTCACAGATAAAAACAGATTATTAGCCAGGTTAGCTATATTTCATATAATCTTCTTGGTGCATTGACTGTTCTGAGTAAGAATATCATCCTGAAGACTCGGTGGGCCAGGATGCACTCCATTCTCTCTTCCTCCCCCTTTATTTGTTCTCATGTGCTCTGGTCAGGTATCTTGCATTCCTCCAGCTGCAGCTTCAGTGCTGACCTTCAAGGCAAACTCCCCTGGGGGAGAGACGGCTATTCTACTTGTTCCCAACTCCATGCTGTCACGCTGCATTCACATCCTGGATCACTGGGTTTAAGTATGATCCCCCTTTCCCTGTGGAGATATAAACAATACGCTCTCCTTGAGTGAGTTAATACCTCATTCCTTCTCTACACATCACCATCTGTCCCACCCCACACCCTCGTCCCCCATTCCTGTTGGCTTCCATATGTAGCCCTGGATTTGGTCTGGCCCCTGCCATACTACCTGGGCCTCTCCCCAGGCATTTCTATATACAGTAGCTTTTTCCTGATGTCCCTTTTGCCTTTTTTTAAAATTAAACTTACCTCAGCGGACTCATGTTGGACATGGCCTTTTGCACTTGGCTAACTTCACTTAGCATACTTTCCTCCAGTTCTTCCCATTCAGTGATGTGCTTCATGCGTTCATCACTGCTTTTCAGCGATGCATAGTACTCCATTGTATGTATGTACAACAGCTTTTTAATCCATTTGTCAGTTGATGGAAATTTGGGCTGTTTCCAACTCCTTGCAATTGAGTACTGTGCTGTGATGAACATTGGAGCACAGATGTCTGGTCATGGTTTGTTGCTTGCCTCTTCTGGGTATATGCCCAGTAGGAGAATTGCAGGGACATATGGTAGCTCAATTTCCATTTGTTTTAGATATTGCCAAATTTATTTCCATCATGGCTGTATATACCTCCAGGTCCACCAGCAGTGGATGACAGTTCCTGTTTCCCCACAGCCTCTCAAACACTTATTGCTTTCTGATTTTTTGAATTTGGGGTATCCTTGAAGGTGTTAGGTGGTATCTCATTGTTGTTCTGATTTGCATTTCTCTTCTGTCTAATGATCAGGGAACAAATATGTTTGATACACATGATGTATTGAATGTTATAAGACCTGTAAGAGCCCCTAATAAAATCATTGAAAAAAAAGTAGCAGCACATTTCAAGGAACTGCTATAAGATTGATCACATTCTCTGATTACAATGGCATGATTTCAGAGTTAATAAAACATGCCGTGTATATTCAGGGAATTAAGAATATACTTATAAAGAAAAAAAGAAAGGTCAAATGCTAAAGAGAAATAGAAGTATATCCCAAAGTGTGGCAATCATGTAATCTTGTGTCAATTTGAGAATAATAATTATGGAGGTGGAATCTAGACTGTCAATCTGGAGATAGCCAATGAGATATCTGTGTAGGCATGGCATTCTCCTGAGAATTCTGGGAAATCTGGCCATATCCCCCCCCCCCCCCCGTCCACCCCCCCACCCCCGCAGGTGAGAGACTCGTAAGTGAGTTCCTTGGAGCCGCTCTACTGACAAGATACAAGACTGATTTCCTGTGAGACATTGTGGAGGGGAAACCACATAGGCTTACCCTGATGGAACCAGACCTCTGAAGATGGAAAAGCCATGTAGATACTCCTGCCAGTGCTGAAATGCTTGAGAAGCCACAGAGAGGTCCCTGCCAGTTCTGAGATGCTTCTACCACCACTGGATACACTAGATTCTGCACCCAATGACCTGTGATTGTCCTGGCATCATTGCTTCATGAATCTGAAGAGGACTTTATAGATTGGTATCTAACATATGGGCTAATATTGAACTTATGAGTTTGGACTGGACTGGATGGGGTGTTCTCTTAATATACACTTTCTCTTGTATATAAAACTCTTTCTTATGCACACACATGAAAGAAACACAATATCAATGAGGGTGGAAACAAATGTACAGATGTGCTTGACACAATGAATGGATGTGTAGAGTGTGATAAGAATTGTAAGAGCTCCCAATAAATTAAAAAAATAGATTAATAGTAAAAGGATGGGAAAAAAATTACCAAGCTAATGGCAGTAAACTGTAAAAAGCAGGGGTGACGATATATATCACTGAAAAAACAAGAATGGGCCTTACATACTGTTCAAGGGATCAATCGACCAAGTGCACATAACCATGATAAACATATACTCCCAATAAAAGATCTGTGAAATTCATCAACTAAACCCTCAAGGAGAAGAAAAGAAAAATCATTAAACCAACAATAAATAACAGTAGGTAACTTCAATAAACTACTTGTCTGGGGAAGCCAGCTTTAGCTTATCATCATGGGTCCAGTTGCACTGGACAGCGATAATAAGTAAAGATTATAGTAAAGTCATAGAAAATATAAGAGACTGAAATAATGTAGACAAACACATTGTATGGTAGCATGCTCACCTCAGCCCAACATGGTGGTCCATGTGGAGAGAGTAGATTTATTGCTAACCAGGTCTGTAAAATTTGGGGGAGATGTGCAAGCCCCCTAATGACAGGTGAAGACATACGTCACAGGAAGGAGCTATCTTATAAGTAACAGAGTAATGAAAGCGAGGCTCTAGGGTATACCTGCAGGTAGGAAAGGTAGTTATTGAGGTCCCATATGTGAAAAAGTGGGCAGTACAGAGATTCATGATGGTGGACTAACCTTGACTGCCCTTGAGCTGGAAGACTTGATTTATCCAAAGCTTTCAGGGGAAGTTACCCATTGTCCTAACAGCAGGGAGAGAGCCCTACCTTTTGTGGGAGAGACAATGGCATCTGGATGAGTGGAGCCTTCAAGGAGGATATCTCTAAACATCTGACCTTCCACCAAGTACTGGTAAACAGTTTCTAATATTTAGTAAAACTTTGGAGGAGATAGAGTTGTGGAAAAGTCTTATATTAACCCCACAACTGTTCTCAAAGAAAGATAGAGCAACAGATAAGGAACCCAATAAAGAAAGAGAAGAGCTGAACAACACAAACAATACAACCTCTTAGATAACTACAGAGCTCTGAAACAAATAACAAAAAAGGCACACAATCTTCTTCAATACACATTGCTTATATTCTAAAATAGACCACATGGTGGGCCATAAAACAAGCTCTAAGAAAATTCACACATAGAGATTATGTTAGGGTTCTCTAGAAAAACAAAACTAGGGCACTTATGATTCTATATTTATTTATATAGGTAGATTGATAGCATAAGAAATAAACAGCTAATTAATCTATAGAACAGTACAAATGACTTCAGTATAACTCACTTCTGTGAGACAGCTAATACACTGGCAATCCTTCAAGCCTTGAGGCCATCAGGTGCAAGTCAAAGAAGGAGACAGCTGCATCCTTTGTAGAGCAATTCAGGCTATCAGGCAGCAAATGGAAAGACAGGTCTCCAACAGTTAGTCAGGTGACAGGGTTCCCAGCTCAAGAGATGTATGTTCCAGTAGCAGATCTTGAAGGAACCTCAACATACAGAGACAAAGCCTTTTGGTTAGGTGTCCCACAGGTAGTGTAGCTTGCAAAGTGAAGAAGAGAACAAGCAAAAGCAGTCATACCCTGGTCCGATTATCAAAGGGCAAGAGACTAAGAAAGGTGAGGCTCACTGAGTCAATTATCCTTCTGTCCTTCAATTAATTCCACATGTGTTCATTGGCCAGTTTGGCGCAATAAATCTACCTCTCACAGAGATCATCCAAACCATCTTCTCTGACCACAATGCCATAAAGCTGGAAATCAAAGATAGAAAATGTAAACAAAGACAAACATTTGGAAACTCAAACAACACAACACTAAAGGTAAACTGAGTAATATCCTGAATAATAGAGGGAATTAGGAAGTTCCTAGAAAGCAATGAGGATGACAACACAGTACACCAAAACCTTATGAGGCAGCACAGACAGGTATTAGAGGTCTCTAAAAAATAAACGCCTCCATGACAAAAGAGGAGAGAATATGATCAGCACCTTAACACGCATCTCCAGCAGCTAGAGCAGAGTTAGCAGCATAATCCTTTCACCAGCAAAAGAAAAGATATCATAAGAAATAGAGCAGAAATAAATGAACTGGAAAACATAAAAAAAAGATAGAAAAAATCAACAGAGCAAAATGTTGGTTTTTTGAATGGATAAAAATAAATTGACACACTGCTAGCAAACTTAAAAAAGGAAAAGAATAAGCAGATGAAAATATCTAGAATTAGGGATGAACCCCGGCAAGTTGCAAGGGATCCTAAAGCAATGAGCTATAATGAAATAAAAAGCTTAATGATGCAGTATTAAGAAGACAGTATTCCAACAAAGTCAGTAATCCAAATGATATGGACAGATACCTAGAAAAATGCTCTCTGCACATGAGTATACTTAATGTATACTTAATGTACATGGCCATTAAGAAGTTGGACAGATCTATAGAAAAAAATAAGAAATAGACAAGGTCCTCAAAAAACTTCCAAAATAAAAAAGCCCCAGTCAAGATTTCTTCCCAGGAAGTATTCAGAGAAGAGCTGACACCAATCCTTCACAAATTCTTCCAGAACATAGAAAGATACAGCAAACTCCCAAACTCATTCTATGAAGTCAGCATAAATCTAAAGCAAAACCATGCAAAGACCCCCACAAGAATAGAACACTACAGACTGACACCCCTCATGAACTTAGATGTAAAAATTCTTAACAAAATCTTGGCCAATATAATCCAGCATCATATCAAAAAAGTAATGCACCATGTCCAAGTGGGATTCATATTAGGGATGGTTCAACATTCTAAACACAATTAATATAATCCACCACAATAACAAGAAAAAGAATAAGAAACATATGATCATATCAATTGATGCAGAAAAAGCATCTGTCAATATCCACCACTTATTCCTACTAAAATGGTCAAGAAGATAAGGTTAAAAGGGAAAATCCTCAACACAATAAAGGCCATATATGAAAAACCAGTAGCCATATTACACTCCATGGAGAAAGGCTGGAAATATTTCCACTGAATAAAGGAACTTGACAAAGATGTTTCTTATCCCCACTTTCATTCAACATTGTTCTGGAAGTCCTAGCCAGTACCATAAGACAACTGCAAGAAATCGATTTGGCAAAAAAGTTCAATTGGGCAAAAAAAGAAGTGGAATTCTCACTGTTTGCAGGTGATATGATTTTATATGTTGAGAAACCTAAGGTGTCCATAATATGATTGTGGGAACTACAGATTTTAGTGACTAGCAGGATACAGGATGAATAAACAGAAATCAATTGGGTTCCTGTATGCAAGTGATTAGAATATCAAAAAAGACATCAAGAAAACAATACCATTCACAATAGCTACACCAAATCTAAGATACTTAGAATAAACCTAACCAAAACAAACAAACAAACAAACAAGCAAACCCTGTTGAGAGTAAATCACAGAACATTACTAACAAGAGCTCAACAGATATCTACACAAATGGAAGAATATTGTGAAATGTCAATACTACCTATCCAATCTATAAATTCAATGCCAACCCAATCCAAATTCTACCATCATTCTTTAAAAAAATGAAAAAAATATCTATTTACCAACTTCATATGGAAAGGAAAGAAACCCAGCATAGGCAAAGAACTCCCCAAGAAGAAGAATAAAGTAGGTGATCTTGCACTACCTGACTTCAAAACTTGCTATACAGCCACGCTTGTCAAAACAGCCTGGTAGTAGTATAATGGTAGATATATGAATCAAGGAATCAGGAAAGAAGACCCAGAATTAGAAAAAATGCATATAGATAACTGATATTTTACAAAGGCCCATTAAGCATTAAGTTGCAAGTGGATGCCCTCTTCAAAAAAGGTTCTGGAAAAACTGCTTATCTACCTGCAGAAGACTGAAACAAGTCCCATATAAAACTCCATGCCCTCACACAAATTCAAGGTGGATTGGAGACCTAAGTATAAAACTCAAAGCTGTCAGGATCATCAATACGAAACTTCAGACAAATCTAAGTGCTCTGTTGCAGTGAATACAAGGGCTATCAGAGATAACAAAGCAAACATCCTCCATGGAAGACAATACTGAAAATGAAATGCTTTTTATATTGAAAGATTTCATTAAAAGAGTAAGAGTAAAAACCACAGATTGCAAAAAAATATATTTAATAATGACAAAGGATTGAATACTAAATTCTACCCTATATTTTAAGTCTACAATAAGAAAAAATCTAATAATGAGCAAAGGACCTGAACAGACAATCCACAAAGGATGACACTTAAATGGCTAATAAACACATGAGAAAATGCACCTCTTCACTAGCCATCTGGGAAATGAAAGTCAAAATTGTGAGATTGAGTCTGACATAATGGTTCTCAACCTTCCTAATGCTGCATGATCCTTTAATATAGTTCCTCAAGTTGTGATGATCCCCCAAACATAAAATTATTTTTGTTGCTACTTCATCACTGCAATGTTGCTACTGTTACAAATCAGACAACCCCTGTGAAAAGGTTGTTCAACTCCCAAAGGCTTTGCAACCCCCAGGTTGAGTACTGCTTAACACCTATAACTGTAGTGCAATTAAAAAAAAAACACCTAACAACAAATGCTGCAGAGGGTTGTGATGAACTTGTTAATAATTCAACCACTGTGGAAGGTGATGTGGCAGTGTCTAAAGCAGATAACAATCAAAATACCATATTTCTTAGCAGTGCTCTACTGGGCATATACACCAAAGAAATAAGAAACAGATAATGAACTGATCAAAGCTCACCCATGTTCATTGCAACACAGTTCACAATAGCAATAAGATGGAAACAACCTAAATTTTCATCAGTAGAAGACTGGCCAGGGTGGGGGGGATGATACATGGAAGAATCTGGAAGACATTAAGGTGAGTGAAGTTAGTCAATAACACAAGTAAAAATACTCTATGAGTCCCCTGCTGTAGGACCAAGCAGTGGAAAGGGCACAGACTCAGGCTTATGAAGCATCCAGTCTGTTGGCCAGGAGTGGAAGACAGCCTGGTAGAGTGTTTGACTGGTGCCAATGAACCATACACCATCTGCTCTAGGTAAGTATTTTGAAGGTCACTTTGCCAGAGGGTGCCTCATGTCCACTGGAATTAAATGATCAAAGAAAGGGAAGGGATGTTTTCTACTGAGCAGCCACCATGTAAATTGATGATGAGGTCCCTGGAGGGAAATAGACTATCAACTAAATGTATCTGGAGTCTTCAAGACTTGCCTCAAAAACAAGCAAAGTGCTATTTCAAATAAATCCACATGGAAGAACTGCATCATAATCAGTCACAGAGGGACTGCAAATCATATCATTTGAAATCATAGGGAGGATTAGGATCAGAGTTTAAAATGATGAGAAATTGGTTTTCAGAGGCTATGGATGACAGTGGGAGCCCAAGGTACATTTGTGGAAACAATATGAGACATAACTCTGCTGATTTCCTTCTATCCATAATTGAGGTATAGGAGAAAAGTGGTTACTAAGAGAGTGCATTGGAGAGGTGACTATGTAAATTCTAAGGGATAAACCTGACTTCAACCTTAAAAGTTTGTCAGTTTATCCCTCATCTGATGAACCATAATTTGGGCCCAGTCTGGTTTTCAACATTTTCTGTATTTTTGTTTTGTTTGTTCACATTAGGGTTTATCTCAGAGGTGTTATGTCATTGGATATCACCCTCTTGAAGTTGTATTATATGCTTTTTCTGCTTTTTTTTATCTATAAAACCCAGGATTGTGGAATCTATAGGAACAGCACCACATAAAATAAGTCTTTCCAAATAAGTACAGTGCTGGGTTGTGGTGTGGGAAAAGGGCATAAAAGACGGCGTCGAGGAGTCCAGAAAGGAAAAGAATGTTTGGAAACTGATTATGGTAGCAATTGTACAATACTACTTGTTGTGATTGAACCTTGGGATAATATGTTATGTGTATTAACTCCCAATTAATAATAGATTGAAAAAGAATGGTGGCTCCTTAAAATACTGGTAACATTATATTCTAACAATGTGCAATTATTTTTCTAAGAATAATTATGGGAAAATATCTAAATTCTTTATCATATTATTAATCATTGCAATTAACTATCTTTCTGGTATTCTCTGCTTTCAGCTAAGATCTATCTGACATCAGCAGTGATATCCCTTATTCCACATCCTCTTCTGAATCTGGCCTGAACCTCAGAAAACTCTCACTCAGTGTAGTGCTGCAATCATTGTTGGATGATCTTCAGCAAAGCTCTACTTGTGTGTCTTAGCAATTATGCCATTTTACCATTTGATCATTCTCTGGGATCACCTTTTTCTTAAAGGGGTACAAATACGGATCTGTTTCAGGCAGGGGTGGCAGCAGATAAGTAACTGTCTTCCAAGTTTCCTGGCACTAAAAATGAGTTCTAGAGTTTTAGCAGATTTTGGAAACATTTCAACTGGTATTCCATCAATTCCTGAAGCCTTATTTTTGCCTAAAACTTTTAGAGTAGCTGGACCATCTTTGGTTCTTGCTCATATGTTCTCACCTGATATGGTGGATGGTTCTTTTTGGTACAGTGAATCTGTATGTCCTTTGCATCTTTTCTTTTCTTTTTTCTCATATCACTGCCCTGGTAGGAGTTGGAAGCCCAGCCTTGCTCCTGGAGAGCTGCGGCTGGATTTGAACTGTCAACCCCGTGAGCCGCAGTCCCTCACACAACCACTACGCCACCAGGGCTCAGCTCTTCCCATCTTTTCTTGATGCTGACTGCATCATTCAATATTTTCCCCATAGAATTTTCCAAGACTGCAACTGGAGATTTGAATTTTCATTGAGTTCTTTCCCATTTAGACTATGTGTTCTTCCCATTTTTGTTTCCCAACTTTAGGTCTTTACGCCTTTCATTACCATTTTCCCCTTTGTCTTCTAGAGCTGACTCTATAGAGACTTAAATCTTCTTGCCAGATTCCTATCTGTGAAATCATCACCCTTTAAAATTTTGTCCTGTCATTTATTAGTCACATTACAGAGTGCACAATTTAACATCTTTTAAGTTGAGCCTGGTATAAGTAATCATATTTTCCATCAATTAATATGCATGTGAAAGTTGGAGACTGAATAAGAAAGACCAACGAAGAATGAATTTGAATTATGATGCTCGTGAAAAAAAAATATTCGAAGTACAGATAAATCTGCCTTGGAAGAAGTACAGCCCACATGCTATTTGCAGGCAAGGGTGTGGAGACTTCCTCTCATGTATTTTGGACATGGTGTCAGGAGAGACCTGTCCCTGGAGAAGAACATCATTCTTTGTAAAGTGCAGGGGCAGCAACAGAGAGTCCTTGACAAAATGAAGGGAGACAGTGGCTGCAACAATGGGCTCAAACATAAGACCAACTGAGAGGCTCAGGTAGGACCAGGCAGTGTTCCGTTCTCTTGTCCTTAGGGTCACTATGTGTCAGAATCAACTCTAGTGTACAATAACAACAATAACAACAGCTTATATTTCCTCATCATTTATAGAGACATGGAGTCCTGGTGGAGCAGTGGTTGGGTCATTCAGCAATCTGCAGCTGAATGCCAAAAGCAGCTCCAAGGGAGAAAGACTGGTGTTCTACTCTTATGAACAGCTACAGTCTCAGAAACCCATGGGGGGATCTCTATGAGTCAACATGGATTAGTTGCCAGTGGGTTTAGTTTTGGTATATAGAGAAAATGCATGAAATCTTAATTATACAAAGAATATGCCGGATTGTATGGAATCTTCAGCTCTGCGTGTCAGACTTACTTTCTTTCCCTCTTTTTGAATCAGTCATAGGTACCGAGTGAGTAAAGAGTCTATGTTGTGTCCATACGTGATGAATCCTAGTATTCTTTGCATGAGTATGTACTTTTCACTAAGAATGATAATATTTTGCACCTTGAGATCCCTATGAAACATCATGAAGTCTACTAATTATTTCAATTTGACTGCAACTAGGCTAAATTTCTATTCCCAACTCTAGCTAAATTGAAAAAAAGTTAGTTTCCTTTCTTAGAAATGAAAAGTTTTATATAAACATTTTTTTTCTTATTTGAACAACAAGTTCCCTCATTCAGACACTACTTTCTTCTACCTGTTACAAATCTCTTGCTTATTTATTTTTAACAACGCCTTTAGTCTATGGGAGGACATCTGGTGGTGTAGGGTTACCAGATGGTCTGCAGTCCACAGTTTGAGCCTGTCAATCTGAGGTAAGTAGGAAGTCCACTGTGTCGCCTGTCATAAAGAGTTGCAATGGGTCAGTATGGACTCATGTTAGTGAGCTTGGTTTGAGTTGACTCTTTAGAGTCATAGCAATGCTGTTCATTAGGCTAACCACAAGGTCGAAGTATATGATGCAAACCTACCAGCCTATCTGAGAAAGATGAGGCTGTCTGTTCCTGTAAGGATTTACAGTCTCAGAACAACTCACCTTGCTCTCCCAACACTGCCCAACCATGGATCAGAATCAATTAGTCTTTGAAAGGGTAACTGTTACCTTTGAAAAGGACTCTGGTGATACAGTATTTAAAACATTGACTAGCCCCGGAAAAGTGGGTGGTAACTACCCAATAGCCATCTTGTGGGAGAAATAGGTGGATGGTCTGCTCTATAAAGATTTCTTACCTGGGAAATCTACTGGGGCTATTCTACTGCGACCTCTCGTGTTGCTAGGAACCAGAACTGATTACTGAGTGGTGTGCTTACCTTTCTTTTGCATGAAACCATAATGAAATTGTGTGTGTTCCACTGTTTTGCCCATGCCTGAGAAACTTCCACATTTCCTCCAACTTGTGCTTAGGTACCTTCTCAGGGAGACTCCAAGGACTACTTTGATAGCAGCCCTGGCAACAAAGTGGTTATGCTTATGAGTCAGCATGGACTTCCTGGTAGTGTTTGTTTTTACTGTATTATGCTAATAACCTTTATCTATAGCAGAAGGAAAAATAAGGAGTTTGGAGGGGGAGGTAATTGATTTCTTAATTTCTCTTTTTGATCACAATTACATAAGATATTTCTGAGTCTCATCTCCCTTTTGAACCCTTCTGAGCAAACACAGAAATTGAGCAAGCATATGGTTCACCTGGGATTGTGTTACTTGAGAAGTTTAACATACCTGTGACTAGATTGATGATGTTTGGAAGAGTCACTTCTCTCTGAAGTCAACAGCTGTTCTCTTGCATCTTGGTAAAGTAATGTCTATAATGAAGGAAAGAGCGATTAAATGCTAACTGGAACCCAAACTACAAGGTCAGCAATTTAAAACTAGCAGCCACTACTCGGGGAAAAGGTCAAGAGTGACAGTGGTGGAAACTCACAGGGCCAGTTCTCTCCTGTCCTATAGAGTGGACATCTAGTGGACAGGAGTGAGTTTCACTTGGTATTTGGTAAGTAAGGCACTGGTGTAGAAGGAATAAACCTAGGGATTGCTTTTGTTTTATTTTGGCTTCATCATATTAAAGCTCCCGTTACTATATAAACATGCAATACCACAACACAAATGCGTTCTGCTTCCTATTGTGATGGTCCCTTCTTTTTGTCTTACATAAATCACTCACTCAGTTGACCCATGGACTTCTGGAATCATCAGTATTTACTCTAGCTATTCTGGATGAGGGAGCTGAGACACAGATAAAAGACATAGAGTAGCATTTTTGCTCCATTAGAATGTTAATGTAGTTTATAGACAGACAAGGTTGATGCTTCCCAGTATCCTAATTAACTAACACTTCCATGCCCCTGTTTTATTTTGGTTTAGTTTTGACTTGTGACAATCAAAGGGAGCCACTCTTGTCTAGGAAGAAGAAAAAATAATAATGGAAAAGAGATGTTTTTCTACCATTACGATCCATTATTTATTTGTACACTTGCCATGTACTTTTTTCAAATTCTCCACATATAGCACAACCGGGACTGTTTTGCACGTTAGAGTCTGTAAAAAAAATACACTCAAGAAAGGTAGGATACAGTGAAATAGCATCCAATCCATTCAATCATTATCAGTTTATTTTGTGATTTAAGAAATTAATGTTAAGCCCTTTTTGCATTTTAGGTACTGTGCTAGAAGATCCGTATATGGCAAAACTGTGATATCTGTTTGCCATCTTACAATTAGCCATATAAAAAGTCACGTGCTTCTTAACACATTATAATGTAGCTGAATAAATAGTTATGAAGGTGATTGTAGATTGCCAAGGCGACAAGGTAGAAGGTCGAAGGGTTGTTGCTGTTGTTGTCAGATGCCATCCATTCCCAGCCTAAGTACAACACAACGAAACACTGTTTTGTCCATGCCTGCACCACCCTCACCATTGTTCCTGTTCTTGACCTCCTTGTTGCAGCTGCAGTGTCAGTGCGTTTCTTTGAGGGCCTTCCTTCCTTTGTCCTTCTCCAGGGACTGGTCTCTTCTGACATGTCCAAAATTTGTAAGACAAAGTCTTGCTATACTTGCCTCTAAAAACCACTACCTACAAGACAGATTGGTTTGTCCTTTTCACAGCCCCAGGTCCTTTCAGTCTTCTTCCTCAACACCACAATTTAAATGCAATGATTGTTCTTCAGGCTTACTTATTCAATATCCAACTTTCACATACATATGAGGAAATCGAGAATACTGGAGCGAGGCGCTCTTGAGCCCTCAGAGTAACGTCCTTGATTTTCAACACACGAAGAGGTATTTTGCAGCAGATTTACTTAATGCAAATCATCTTTTGATCTTCTGAGTATTGATTGTGGATCCAAAAAAGACAAATTTCTTGATAACTTCAAAAGTATTAGAGAGGCAACACAAATACATTTATGCACACTAATGGTCATCAAACAGGGAAACAAGCTAAATGGCCATTAATTGCAAAAGAATAAATTAAAACTTTGATACATACATACAAGGGAATACTATATAACATAAAACAATAATGATGAATGTTACAGAACATGGATCAATCTGGAGGGTATTATGTTCAGTTAAATTAGTTAATCAGAAAATAAAAATGTTGCATGAAATCACTTGGAAAAAGTAAATCAGATGTTTGCACACACAAACAAATATTCTTTGAAGATTATTAGGCTTGGGAAGGAAGAAAGGGAAAATTCATTTGGGGGAAAGAAGAGAACGGGGCTGAAATGAGAAACAAAATTTCAAAAGTGGAAAGGAGACTCATTATCAAGAAAGAAGAGCCAGGAATGTAGCATGACAATGAAATATCTGTGCCAAACCTCCTTGATCTAGAAAGCACAATCATGGCACAGGAGATGGCAGAGATACAGCAGATATGCAATGGAAATTGTATAGGGAGATTGGCAGGAGAGAGCATGATGAGTTTTCTGGCTCATGGTACAAGGAAGCTGAGTGTCTTGAGCCAGTAGTTTTGCCTGCAGATGCTATCAAATATTTGTCCAAGAAGCTAAATTTACCCACCATGAGACTAGTGCTGAGAATCTTCAGGCTGAGTCTTACTGGAAGGGTTGGATGCCTTTGGACATTCATTAGAGTCAAAAGAGTTTTGTTATACTTGTCCAAGCAGAGCAGATACCAAGACCAGAGAGAAGTGAGTTGGGAAGAGATTGTCTTGACTGGAAAACTCTATCCTCTATTTCTGATCCTGAATTGTAAACTAATTTCCTACCATTAACCACATACCACTGTGTCCCATCTATAAATTCTTGTGGTCATTCAGTGGATTGTTGGATCCAGCAGAGTGCTATGAGAGGTTGGTATCAGAATAGACAAAATATTTGAAGGATGGAGGCATATCTGGTTTCCAGCTCATAGAAATCAGCCTTGGTTTAATGCTGACTACAATTCTTCTTCTCTTTCCCTCTCATGAAGTTAGAGTTCAGATGCTGCCCCAAACCATTTCTGCAACTACACATAATATCATCATTTTCATTTTAAAGGTATAACCAAATAATTATGCAATACTGTAAACAAATATTCTCTAAGGTTGATAGGTGCGCTAAACATAAACCACTTGGAGAGTTGGCTTATTGGATGATTTATGGTAATTAGAAAACAGCATTCTCATTTTTAGTTTAAGATATGATTGTTAAAAGCAGCTTTCATTTATCAAAGTCCCACATGCAACTATCATATAATGCAAGGCTTTAAATTTTTTTTGAAATTTAAAAATTAATTATTTTTTCTCTCCTGGCTTATTGTTCAAAATTGTGGTGCTCTGTTTCAGGATAAAAGTATTAAATTAAATTAAAGTATTCAATTTTGAGGATGAGGCCAGAGAACGTTCAATAATAAATTATTGAGCATCTTCCCAGCACTGCAATGGGTTACTGTAATACAATTATAAGTAAAAGAGACATTGTCCCTTTCATGCTTATAATATAACAAAGGATGCATAAAATAATAATAACAATAATAATGTTTGCGTCAAAGAAGATTTAGATGTAAGGAGAGAGTTCACTCAAAAGGATTATTATAGTAAGAGAAGAAGGATATTATAGTACCGAAAAGTTTTTAACCACAAACTCTGCAAACATCTCAAAAGTCATGCAGAAAAGGGTTGTTCTCAAAGGGAATAAAACAGAGTAGAAAGCCTGTAGTGTCAGGGTGAGGAGCAAGGACATGGCAGTGGTACAATCCCATAGCTGAAGATTTAATCTTGAACTCAGTGACTGCCTCATGAAGATCCATTAAAGATGTATCATTCTAAGGTCCAATGCTCCAGGGTGGCTCATAAATTAGGAGTCTGAGGGAAGAAGAGTAATGTGTGCTTACATCTCATTGACAGGCATTTTTTTCTGATTGATCAATAAAGACAGAGGTCAACCAATTATTTATGAGACAAAGAGTGTCCATTGTCCAAGGTAAAATGAGGAACAAGTGGGGGTGGGGGACAGCACTTCATGATTCTCATCTTAGTCATGAGAAAGAGTGGCTTTTTTTAGTAAGTTATTTCCTGGAACACAAAGAGAAGAGGAATTTCTTTTCCTAGAACATGGGGCTAAGAAAAAGTTTAACATTATGAGTGATAAACTATCCATGGTTTGGGAGTTGTATCTATGATAATGGGGTTTCAGCGTCTTATAGAAGCACAAATCACAAGAACACAGAAATATGTCTTAGATGAAATATAGCCAGAATGCTCCTAAGATAAAGTGACCAGATTTTAAGTGGGACATCATTGACAGGGAGGTTGGGGGGGTGGGGGTGGAGGGGTTCCTTGATTTAAAAAAATTGGTTTATATCGAGCAGCAAAAATATTTATAGAACACAAAAATAGTATTGTAATATATTTAATTTTAAAACACCACAGGATGTGGGACAAATTATTAAAAAGTGGGACGTCTGGTCACCTTATCCTAAGAGATGGCAAGAGTCAGTCTCATACACTTTGGACTGTTGTCAGGAAAGACCAGTCCCTAGAAAAGCATATCATGCTTGGTCAAGCAGAAGGTGAACAGAGAAGAGAAAGACCCTCAACAGGAAAGATGGACACAGTTACAACATAATAGCAATTGTGAGGATCGTACAGGACCGGACAGTGTTTCCTTGTTGTATGTAGTGCAGGAAACAACTCAGTGACACCCAACAACAACAATAATAACAACATCACACCTATGGTGGGAGGAAGGTAGCAATCTAAATACTAATTATAAGACCAAGCAAATTATAAGACCAAACCAAGCAAATCTCAGCTCTGTGCTATTGAGTCCATTCTAACTAATTGCAGACCTTTGTAGGGTTTCTGAGGCTTTGTCAATCTTATGGGAACAGAAAGTCTCATCTTTTTCCTCCAGAGTAACTGGTAAATTTGAAGCCATGCAAAACTTTCTGGCCAGTCGCCCATCGTTTACCTGCTGGCACCACCATTTACCTGTTAGCACCACTGTCGAACTGCTGTGACCTGAGAGTTACAATAATACTGAAAACTATTCTACCATATTTCAATGTCCAGAAGGGCTACCAATGGTAGACAGGTTTTAGCAGAGCTTCTACACTAGATCAATGCACACCAGAAAGGGAGCCTGGAGTTTGACTGGTGAAGGCAAGCCTATGAAAACTATGAATCACAACAGAATAATTATTGGCTATAGTACTAAGCGATGAGTGCTTGATATTTGGAGATATGTGAAATACACACTAGGCATAAGAATAGACTCAAATAATCCAAAGATTATGAAAATGGTGCAGGACTGGGAAGCAGTTTTATACTGATGCAGATGGCATCTCCATGAGTCACAACTGATTCAAGGCAAAAACTACTACAAGGCAGGGAAATTTGCCTATTAAAAAGTAAAGAATTTTAATGTGTGCTATTTAAATAGGATTAATGACTCTTAGAACTTGACTGATTAATACTTCATGTACAGAATCAAGGACAATGGGATTATCGTGATTTGCACATTCTTCCTGCTGCTACTTAGTGTAAGGCACTTAAGAATCAAGGAGCTGCTGATTTTCCATAAGGTATATATTTTAATGATGTTCTGGTGAGAACTCCATGGACACCAGCACTCAGATTCAGTATTAGGGAGGAGATGGGAGTAGCCATTCAGCTGAGATAACATGCATTCAGGGGAGAAAGTAATGGGCTGCTGGCAAGCTAGGTCTTACATCTGGATGGGAAGATGGGTGGCCGGAAGACTGACAAGTTTGTAGCACTGGATACCTGGCCTGTGGAAAGGAGAATCATCCCCATATCCTGTCCCAATGTTAGAGCTCAGTCTCTGAACCCATTTTAAGCCTCACTCACATTTCACACCAGATCTGCGACACAACTGTGCTTCCATGATGACAGCTAAGCATAATTCTGGATAGTTTATATAAGGGAACTCAATTAATTCTCTCATCATCCTTTTGAATTGTTGTTATTGGCTGCTCTGGGACTGGCTCCAAAACCTATGTAGCACATGTATTACACGTATGTAAGACAGAATAGAATGCTCCAGCCCGGTCCGGTGCCATCTTCGAAGGAGTTCTTATATGTGAGCCCATTGTTGCAGGCAAGATTATGCCAATCCATCTCATTGAGGGCCTTCTTTTCCTCTGCCCCACCCTTTACAAATATGATGTTTTCTCTCCAGAGACTGATCTTCAAAGTACACCAGGTGAAGTCTCACCATCCTCACTTCCAAAGAGATAGAAAGTTTAGATTGAAGACAGAGAACACTGGGAAGAAAGAAAAGTCACAAAAAAGGAAATGGTTTTCCAAATGATTGTTTCTCTGGGCTCAGTCAAAGACAAAGCCAGTCAGGCAGTGATAGAGCTACTACTCATAGCATGCAAACAAAAGGTGCTGCCTATGTTGTTTTTGAGTCTAATGGGATATTGTCAATTATTATGAAATCCAAAGACATTACTTAAATTTGAGTGGTATGTTAAGAACATCAACCTACAGCGGAAGGTGCCCAGCCATCAAAGGATATATCAGGTGTCTTGAAAGCCTGAAGATAAACATTAGACCATTTACCTGAGAAGAGACCACAGCCACACAGAAGAAGCACAACAGCCAGTGTGGTCAGATGGTGGTGAAAGGGGTGAAAGGTCTAGGCTATAGACATCAAATGGGGGAAAAAAAAACAAAAGACAATATCACTGTGCGCACATAGCCCCAAGGTACCCATTGAGGACATGTAGGAGCATGAGCAAGGGTGGTGAAGAAAGCAGATGGGCCCAGCTATCAAAAGATAGAGCACTCGGGGTCTTAAAGGCTTGAGCACAAACAAGCAGCCATCTAGCTCAGAAGCAACAAAACCCACCATAGAAGATCACTTGCCTGTGCGATCATGAGGTGCTGAAACAATCAGGTATCAAAGAACAAAAATCAAAATCAATGAATCAATTGACTCCCAATATTGCTGAAGACAAATGGATACAGAGGCAAACAGAGTAGAAGAAATGATGGTACCCAGCTAACAGATGATTGAATACCTGGAGTCTCAAAGACTTGAAGATAATCGAGTCACCATTCAGTGCAGAAACAGCAAAGTCCACACCAGCATGCGTGATCAAGAGGGGCCGAAGGGAGCAGATATCGAGCACCAAAGAACAAGAATCACATCATTACAAAGGAGGAAGAGAGCAGGGTGGGGACCTAAGGCCCACTGGTGGGTAATTGGTCGCCCTTTTACAGGGGAGACACGGGGAGGAGACAGACCAGTCGGGGGGCAGCCAGGCAGTGATGATGCATACAAGTTTCCTCTAGTTCCTGAAGCCTTCGTCCCCGCCCCCCAACCATCATGGTCCCAACTCTACCTTGCAAATCCAGATGGACTGGAGGAGTCACTCTAGCATAAAGGGAGCTGGAGATATGGGGAAACCAGGATGGATGGTCCCTTCGGGCCAATGGTTAGATTGGAGATACTGGAAGGGTGGAGAGAAGGTGGGGTAGAGAGATGGAACCAACGGCAAGGATATACACACAAGCTCCTATTTGAAGGATGGGCATCAAAGGAGTGGGTTGGGGGAGAGGTTGGGCAGTGTAAGATATGACAAAACAATAACAATGTATAAAGTATTGAGGGTTGGAGGGGAGGAGAGACCAGGTGAAGAGGGGAAGGGATAGAAAAGCCGATACTAGGGGCTTAAGGGAAAAGGCGGACGATTGGAGAACAATAATAGAAGTGGACATGTGAGGGTGCTTGACACAGTATGCTTATTTATATATTGTGAAAAATGATGTATGAGCCCCCAATAAAATGATTAAAAAAAAAAGAACATTAACCTATAAACATATTACAGAAACTACTAATTACCGTATTCCTCATGGAAAGAAGAGGATACATCATCGTAAAAAATCTGCTTTCTTTAATAATACCATTTTATACTACATTTTGAGCATAATTCCTGCCCAACAATGTTTTTCCATTTATTTACTGGCACCTTACCACTCTCATAGAGTTTATGAAACATCTCTGCTTTAAAAGCTGGTTGCTTCAGGTAGTTTAAAGAAGGGGGCTGATCAAGGTTAATAATGTGAAAGTATCACTGTAAGGACCACTTCTTAACAAATAACACCTCAACAGTTATAAATTAATATCTATTAACATATTTATAAGCATTAAAATGTAAAGAAGTTATGTAACATATACTCGACTATGTCCACCAAATAAAAATTTATTAAATTGCATTATATTTTTGGAGATCTTTAAATACACATGTGCATGCACACACAAAGTTGAAATATCAATTAGTCTCTATTTCTATGTGTTTGCTTTTTCTTATAATATACAAATTCCTGATAACTATCCTCAGATATAAGGTGGATTTTCTTCTAAATTCTGTTTTTTTAGCTACACATAGACTCATGGACATGCAACAGACATATTTCTGCATTATCTGGAAAAACCACCACAGTAGTCACTTGTCTTCCACAGCAATTTCTACTTTGTCAGCTTGGCTCAATAATTTATTGCAATGGCCTCAAAGAACTCAGAGATAATGATCTGGACTATAGGGTGAAAGCTATCAAGTTATAATCCAGATTGAGAATGCTCAGGATGCAGTCATTGTATCAGAATATGTTCTTTAAGGGGTGCCTATATGCCCTCTTACCCCACTGTGAGCCTCAAGCTAATGGTACTCAGCTCCAGCTCCATGGGCCAGTACTGCACAACACATTCAGTGTTTAGAGGAAGCCCCCTTCACATGCTTCCTCCCTAGCTGAAAACACTCAGCTCTACTGACTCTCTGGAATAGGATGTCCTCTGCTCTCTCTCGTGTTCTGGCTGCTCCTGTTGTGAAAGCTGTCTTTTAGGATCAAGACTATTCACTTGGCAGGAATCCCGGGGTCCAGAGCATGCGTTCACTCCTGGTTGTTGCTGGTAGTGAATGCCCCTGGTTACTTCTGAGAAGGCTCACTTTGTACTCAGAAGAACGGCAATCACTCACAGCTGTATCATAAATCTGATCAGGACCTTCCTCCGCCTTCTTGCCCACCCCCATCAGGAAAGAAGAGGTCGTGTATTGGAAATAACAAGGACTATGTGTTGAAGAGTCATATTAAATAAGTTACTCTAGTGCAAGTACATAGGTTGTGCCGATCATTCTAGAATGTTCTTTGTCACACAACTTTTGGGTTTGAAGATTTTTGTATACTCAAAACTCAGACACAATGCCATCAAATCCATTCTGACTCATAGAAACCCTGTAGGACAGGTTGGAACTACCTCTAGGTTTTAAGGCTGTAAATGTTTTATAGGAACAGTGTGTTAGTCAGTTATTACGTAAACTAGACACACCTGCATAGGGATGGAGTCAAACCTGTCGATCAATTAGTAATTTGATGATACCTTGCAGCTGTCGCCTTCTGTATGAGAGTGAGGGACTCTGGGAACCACCTCTCTCTGTGTCACTTCATCACCCTGTCTGTTGGCCCTCTACCTGCCTCTAGGGGAGCCCCATGTAGACTACCCAACTCTGAGAACTGCCAGTGTCCTGCCAAATTCCCACTGACCGTCAATCCGCCCAACTATGCACCCACCAGACTGTGATTCTCCTGCTGTTCACTGCATCTTTCTGTATCACCAGCATGCAGCTATGGGTGTCAGAAAGATGGATTTGTGGGCTGGCATCAGACTTATGGACTTGGGTTGGACTGGACTTGGCTACCTTCGTGATGCACTTCTTGATATAAAGCTCTATTTTATGCATATATGAATGTCACTGACTTCATTTCTCTAGACTCCCCATGCAAACACCATCAGAAAGTCTCATCTTTCTCCCTGAGAGGTTCATACTGGCAGCTCATCCGTTAGCAACCCATTTGTGAACCCACCATGTCATCCTGGAAGCTATCTGATACCCTAAACTTACAACTAGCAGTGTCTCCTTACACAAATACCAATAGTGGTGTTAATAAATAGTATATACAATTTTGCCATTTAAGAAAATACCGGGTACATTGGCTGCAAATAGAAAGTTTAAAAAATGACACAAATGTGTGCCACTGAGCCATGAAGCCAGCATGAAGGGACACAGAAGGAGTGCTCCCTAATGATGCCAACCATTACAGAAGTCCCGAGTTGCATTGTAGTTTACAGATCAGCTGCTCAATAATTCTTCCTCCCCCCAACGCTATTGTGGGGAATCCCCTGGGGTAGTGATCACTCTCCAGGTGGCTCTGCACAGGTCTTGAAGTGAATAGGACAGCATCTTGCTGTGAATGGCAGTTTATACCCAAAACCTCTGGTGGAGAATGCAAGTAACCATCTTCTGATGCCACTCACGGAGTACTGACCACCCCATCACTCTGTTCCAGGTGCTGTCTTTTGGAGAACACAATGTGCAATAGATGCAATGTTAGTGTGGATGCAAGAGTAACAGACCAGGGAGGTGGCTTCCCCAGGTAAAAAAGGGAAGCCAGTCATTAAAAAAATCAAAATCAGAATATGTATTTGTGATGATTCACAGAGGCATATTATTTTTCCAGTGACTTGTGAACTTCTACAGAATTATGAATGCGTGTATTTCCATTTGTCTAGAGTTCCATCTTTTTTAATTCTGCTGAGATATTGGGAGATATGTCACTCCAAGCAGTGATAGGTGGATGGACCACATCTCATATCTCATATTTCAGTTACTCTTGGGTTCTCTATCTAAAATTGAATTTCATGCTGTCTTGATATTTTACAAATGTTTTTTTACTCAGAATTTGGACTCTCAATTTTGTGTTGCTGAAATGTGGGGAGAAAATCAAACAAACAAATGTATACCCTTGAAAAGTGGAAAGTTTCAGAAGTGAGAATTTATCATTTGAATATGGAGAAAAATGCTATTGCCCCATTTATGCCCTACAAATATCTGTCTACCCTTCAATACAAGAGCTTAGATTTGAATTCTGTTGATAATACTTAGTAAGGTCTTTATTGTGTGCATCATTTGTGTACTTCTTGTGAGCTGCTGTAGTATTTTGCTTTCTTGTAATATTTTTATCTCTTAATATCTTTTGGTTTCTATCATATGCATGTTTTGTGCATATATATACTATTTTAAATTGAATATCTAGCTAATCTTTGCATCTTCTAGTGTCTACAAGAACACTAATCACAGAAAAGACACCTGGTAGATAGGAATTGGATGAATGAATGATAAAATGAATAAATTCCAGGCTACAGACATTTTAAATAACAACAATTTAAAAAGGTGTAAGGCATCTATTTTCTTTATAAATAAAATGTTCTTATTCAAGTTGATAACTAGTTTGATTTTTCTATTGGATAATACTATGTAAGTATAAATAACATCTTCCAATACCAATTTTAGACATATAAGGATATTAAGTATGTGTGTTTAGAGATGATAGAGAGATAGATAGATGATAGATAAGTAGATAGATAGATAGATAATGATAGATAGATAGATAGATAGATAGATAGATAGATAGATAGATAGATAGATAGAAAGAAATGTTGTTGTTCCTAAAGACCTAGGGGCCACTCAGTAGGTTCAGACTCTTTACAACCTTATCTACAACAGAAAATGACACAGTCCAGTCTAGGATCAGACTCACAATAACTTTATTTGACTCTCTTGTTGACTCCACTCTGTGACCCCATTTTCTTGAGACTCTTCGAATTTTCATTGACCCTCTACTTTACCAAACATGATGTTCTTCTCCAGAGACTGGTCTCTCCTGATAATATGTTCAAAGTATATAAGATGAAACTGGTAAAATGAGAGAATTAGTATGACTGGATGGCCTATTGTACATTAGTTACATGACTAATTTTTAAAAAAACTTTAATCAGTTTCAATGACATAAAATTAACATTTTTACACAATCCATTGATTTAGACATATCAAAATATTTTCACATTCTTTTTTCAGCTTTTTCCATAACATTTTATTTATGGATACTGAAATTTGGCTTTCATAGAGTATTCATTTCACAAAAAATTATAATATACAATTATATAAACTTACATATAAATTATTTTATATATTATTTTATAATTGCATATGAATTTTTATTAGCATACAATCCAGACATAATACAATTCAATACCTGTGTAATTGCTACCACAATCAATTTTTGAACATTTTCTTTCTTCTATTATTAGTTTTTGTTATTAGCTTCCCATACCTCCACCGCTATACCGTCCAGGAGACTTTAATTCTGTTATTGTGTCTATAGATTCATCCATATTGGGTTTCACAGCTCAAAAAAATGGACAAGTACATAACAAAGAGTCAAGAAGACTATCAACAATAGCAAAATACAATAATAATAATAATAATAATAACAAGTTTGAAAGTAAACAGAAAAGACTAAATATTTTATCAAACTCCAAATGTATCCAAAGGGAAATCAAATGATCAGGTATTAGATTTCAACAGTTACATCTAGCGTATTCCACTTTGCAAAGCATTCTGTACAACAGTAAGGCCAGTGACTTTGCTGGGCAATGTTTAGAAGGAATTTGCAGGAGATTTTATCCACATGTATTGCCCCTTCACTTTTTGTGCTTTGTAAATTATTTTAGTATTATTAAATATGTCAAAAAGGGGGATCAAACCAAATGTTTTATTTTAGCAATTCAAATCAGATGTCTTACTGTAATCTACTATAATCATCTTTACAACTCTCTCGGTCTGATAATCAGGCTATTCCCATCACTAGGTTATAGCCAGAGAGATATCACCAGAGGCTTCTTCTACGTGTCTCACTCAAAAGCTCACTGCCATGAGTTGATGCTAACTCATTTTGATCCTAAAGAAAAGAGTAAAACGAACCCTGTGAGTTTCTGAAACATTTCCCCTTAACTTCTACTGGGAGTAGAAAGCATTCTCTTTTCCCCTTGGAGTAGTTTGTTGTTTCAATCTGCAGACTTTGCAGACTGCAGCCCAATGTATAGCCATTGCCCAACTAGGTTCCCAACACCTTAGGCACATATTTTACACATATTCTATGTGTTTATGCTGCAAATCTACTTTGGGTTTCCATGGTCATCCACAGCCTTCTGAAAACCAAAGTTTCACAATTTAAGCTCTAATACTACTCCTTCCTTTGGACTTGAATTATATTATTTATGATCTGTGCATCATGAAGGCTTCCATGCTTCTTCCATGGTTGACATTATTTAGCTGCCCACTTATTTGAAAACAAGTTTTTAAGACTTCAGACACTATTCATTCTGATAACCAGACACTATCTAGTTTCTCTACCACCCTTTGCTTTAACACTCATATTTTCCATGTTCTCCTCATGAGGGCATATATTGAGCAGTCCATGTTGTAAGAACTAATTGTTCTTAGATAGGAGGTAGGATTAAATGGAGTTTTACAATCATGACTAAGCATTGATAAAATTATTATTAATTGGGAGTTAATACATATTTGTGGTAGGCTGGGTTGACTAAAGAAACAAATTCAAAGACACTCATATGTGTGTAAGATAGAACTTTATATAAAGAAGCAATTGCATGTTGGGAAACCATCCCAGTCCAGTCCAGATCAAGTCCATAAGTTCAAAATTAGGCCATAAGTCTCATAATAGCCCATAAACCACTCTTCAGACTCAGACAGTTACATGCAATGATGCAATATGCAGGAAGACCGTGGAATGGTAGGTGCAATGTCTTGTGGATCCAATGGCAGTGGAAGCATCTCAGTGCTGGTGTCAGTCTTCATGTGACTCCTCCAGCACTGCCATGGGCTCTTCATCGGGAAGGTGAAGCAGAGAGAGCTGTGCAGATCCCAGCAAGCCACGATGTTGCTTGTCAATGAGGAGGAGAGAGAGGCAGTTCCCAATGTCTCTATGAGAAGGTCAAGGAGACATCATTAGGCTGTGAGTTAGTTGACAAGCTAGACTCCACTACTGTACTCTTAATACCATTAAAAATTGACATGAGATTATACAACTACCACAGTATATCCTTCCATAGTCCAATCATGTCAAGCAGTATTGCATAATTGCTATCAAAGTCGGTTATGCAATACTTCAATGTTTCAAAACATTCTTTCCTTCCTGAATTCTTTGACATCATCTCCCTTTCACCTTCCGCCTACACACTATCACCATTGCACCCACACCCACACCCACACCCATGCCTAAAGCCCTTATTCTATTTGCTGTCTCTTAGGTTCATTAATTCTGAGTTTTGTATACTGAAAAACATGTAACACAATTTCAAGAAGGTGATACCCAATGACATAACAAACACTTCTGAGATAATTCCTAATGTGAACAAACAAAAATTAAAACAAAACAAAGCAAAAGTACAGAGAATTCTGAAAACCAGATCAGGTTGAGCATGCATCACAGAGTGGATCAACTGACAAAGTTTCAGCTGTTCAAATCAGGTTCATCCCTTTGGTCTTCTACACTCATCTCTCAAAGTATATTGTTTAGCAACCACTGTACTCCCCTCCCTCAATTATGGCTAGGGGAAAATCACCTGAGATTATTTCCTGTGTCATTCCCACAAACGTGTCTTGGGTTCCCAAACCAGATTTTCACAATTTAGGATCTGATACGAATCCCTCCTTTGACTTTGAATTATATGATGCACAATCCTTCTGTGGCTGACTATAGTGTGATTCTTCCAGGTTGACTTAGTTGATGCCCAGAAGCTATTTTATCTGATAGCTGGGCATCATCAAATTTCTCCATCACCATTTGTTATAGCACTCATAGGACTAGTAATGAGTTCCTAAATTGGAGCTAAAATTTAATGCCAGCCACAAACCCATTCTTGGATCTAGGTATTTAATTTATTGTTATTATCACTTTTCAGCTTTCTTTCAAAACCTCCTTGCTGATTTTTGGAAGTGTTATGGATTATTACTCTAAGGCATAACAATCTTCCATTAATATTTCTTTGATTAGCCCCTGGTACTAATTTTTTAAAGCCCTAGAATGATCCCTAGAAGGACCCAGAAGTCTGAGTCATTGTGGTGCCTATCACCGAAGACACTCCCTATCCCTGGAGTCCCTAAAAGCATTTTCAGTCCTTCTTCCTTCTCACTGCAGGTTGGCCCTCCATCTTTTACAACTAAAAGACAGGCCTGTGTGTTCCCCCAGATGTCTGCTCCTTTCCTTGTCTCCTGATACATTTTCCCCATTCGTGCCCCTCCTCCCTCTGGTAGGACTGTCTACTTTTCCACGAAGAGCGCATCATAAATTTACATTGCAGCCAATCAGCAGACAGCATTTCCTTACCCTCCCTTCACTATTTGATCCCAACTGCAATGAGGTGCTTTCAAGAAAAGTGACCAAAATACTTATCTAGAGCAGATGGTGTATGATTAATTGGCATCAGTCAGGCTCCCTGTGTATCCTACAAGCCTAAGCTTGGGCCCATTCTGCAGCTTGCTCCTACAACAATGGACTCATACAGTATTTGTCCTTTTGTGATTAACTAACTTCACTTAGCATTATGTCTTCCAGATCTAGTCATGTCTTGAATGTTTCAGTGTTTCATCGCTGTTTTTCAGGGACTCATGTTATTCCATTTTATGTATATACCAAAGTTTTAAAAATCATTTTGAGGGCTCATACATCATTTATCACAGTACATAAATACATATATTGTGCTACGCTTCTTCGCATGCTTGCTGTTGTCATCATTCTCTGAACCTCCACTTTTCCACTTGAGCCCTTGACATCACCTTCTCATCTTTTCCCAGAGTTTTTTGTTTCTCCAAAATTCTACTGATGGGAATAGGCTGTTTCCAACTTCTTGCTATTTTGAATTTTGCTGCAGTGAACACAGGGGAGAATATGCATTACAAGCATGTTTTGTGATATCACTTATTCTCTTTAAAGATATTATATTTATCTTTTATTTTACAGAAACAGATGTCAGTACGAAGTTGAGGCTTTGTGGCTAGTGAACAATAAGCAAAAACAAATTAAACACCAGTATTTTTATTTACAATTACATCAGTTAGAAAACTATCCATCTTATAATCAGAAAGATGCTAGCAAAAAGGAATCTGTCTAAAGTGCCAGACAGTAAAATGTCAAAACAATAATCGGAGAAGTCTGAAGACATATTAAATGTGTGTTCATTGAAATATATGTTTGTTCTCTTTCAGTGTTTAATGTTTATTTTTAATGCACCATTAATATGCTGTGATAAGTTAGTTTTTATTGTCATTGCTATTGAGAAATAGTTTTGAGTGCCAGAATGCATCAGGCCAAATGCAAATGATGGTAAGCTCAAAGTATTTGCATTTGCTCACACTCTCTAGAGAGCAGGCTCTTGTCATGTTGTGTTGACCTTGGACCCAGTCTATATTTACTTTTGGATTGTATGCTCATGCAGACCTGCCTGGATAGCTAGACCAACCTAATTTATTTATTACAGTAAGTCTAGTAGTTCTGTAATAACCTACATATGGATTCTAATTCACAAGAATTAACCTACTTGCATCTTGAAAAAGTTTGTCCAGTAAGAAGCCCCATATAATCAGATTAAAAACCTTGATTGCAGGAAAGAACAGAACAGTGGATAAATCACTATTTCAGAACAGTAATTGTGTTTTGTGTTCGATCATCATTTCAAGTAAGCACATAAGTGTCTCTGAGTCTGTAATAACTAAAGATGAAATATATTAATGGTACTAATGGTACAACGCCAAAAGTCATATTTGTCAGACCTGCCTTAAGAAACAATACAGAATCATCAGTGGAATTTGCATCTATTTATACATAAACCTACACAGGTTGAGCACTGTTATTTACTGTATCATGGGTTTATTGACATAAGCGGCCCTTTCTTCAGTTGACATGAGCAGAGTCTCAACCCCAAGGGACTGGTGAGAGGATCACAGAAGACTGTGCACATAGAATCTAACCAGTACTCGAGTTGTTGGTGCTCATGACAGTACCATGAGTGCCAGATAGAATGTGCCATGGGGTTTCTCAAGACAGTGATCTTCCAGAAGCAGATTGACAGAGGGTATTTCTAGATGAGTTTGGATCACTGCAACTACGGAGGGTATAGAAGTGCTTCACTGCTTCTTCTGTCCTCATAGTCATTGACTAGTAGTGTTTTCAATGAAACTCTAACTAGTGCTTCACCTTTGAGGAATTTCAAGATAATTGATAATGGTCGTGGGACTTTAGTTAAAACATACCAATCAGTGATAAAGCAAATTAGATTTACTCATAACGGCATAAAGTCAGTAGCCATTCTTTCTTTTTGCGACCACTCATCACAGCAGCAACAAGTAAGTTCATTTTTCTTTCACTTTTGTTTGAAACTCATTCCTATATGTATTATAGGCAATAGCTGGCTGCAAAGGAGATCGTTTCCTAACTGTATCTTTAAGAGTTAGAGTTTTGTTGCTGTTGTTGTTGTTGTTGTTGTTGTTGTTGTTGTTACTGGGAGTCCTGAGGTGGTTCCAACCCATTGTGACCCTACACACCAAAGAAGGAACCATTGCCACACCCTCAACACAATGGGTCCCACCTTGCACAGGGCCTGCCTCTTTTTCACATATCCTCCTTTACCAACACAAGGCCCTTCTCCAGGGACTGGTCTCTCTTGACATTAAGCCTAATGTACATAAGACAAAGTCTCCTCATCCTGGCCTTTAAAGAGCATTCTGATCATATAACTTCTAAGACATATCAGTTTGTCATTTTAGTAGTCCAAGATACTTTCAATATTATTCTCTAGTACCACAATTCCGGTGGATCAATTCTTCTTCAGTCTTTCTTATTCATTGTCCAACGTTCACATGCATTTGAAGCAACTGAAAATACCATGGCTTGTGTCAAGTTCACCTTGGTCTTCAAAGCAGCATCTTTGCTTTTTGATACTTTTAAGTCTTGCACAGTAGATTTACCTAATTCAAAGGATTTAGCTACATATACTTCAGTAGTCAATACCAACTGTGAGAAAGTATTTTGTGTAAATATTAATAGCTAATAAAAAGTAGTTGCTTAACAGCCTTACCTCTGAAAAAACAAGGCCAGGGGAAGTGGAGTCAGAATGGGATCGAGGTAGAATCACCTGTGCCATGCTCCTTTTGTTAGAACAGAAATTTAAAAGGTAAGGAGGCTAGGTGCTAAAAATTGATTCAGTGTATTAAGGTCTGGTTTAGACCTCCCCCTGCAGCTTTCATTTGAGGTAACTTTCTGAAATGTTCTAAATTCACTGCATCTGCCCATGGACTTTGCTAATCCCTCACCAAATTCAGCAGACAGTATCCACCATCCCTTCCTACACCCAAGATGTGAAATTCAAAATGTGCAGTAATTTCCCCAGACTGCTGTCTTATGGAGGTCATAATCCCTAACTTGTGAAGAGCCACTGAGAACTATCCACGAGATCTCACACTGGAGTTTCCTTTCTGCTATATACCCCTTCTTACATTTTTCCTCCCTAACTAAAAATGAAATGGCTACCTCAGCAATCACTTTTCCCCCTCTCCCCAGTCTTTGAGCCTGCAGCATGGGGATGACAGATAATTAGTTGCAATTTGCAGCAATTGAGGAACCCCTGGGATATTTATCCATGATATAGCTGTGCAGCAGAGCCAGGAGTGACACAGGAGTTCAGCTGGGGTGGGGGGGAGGGGAGGAATCAGATCCATTTACCCCAGAAGTCACTGGGATAATCATGCCCCCCTTCCCTGGGGGACAGCACAGCATAGCTCTGATACCAGGTCATGCCACAAGCCCATTCCAAAAAGAATTATTTTTTTAAATGTTTGCAATTCCAGGCTATGTTCCTTTGTGCAACTTTGAATATAAGCCAACGTAAACCTGGCCCTGAGCTATTAATATTATATTAGCATTACAAGACCAGCAGAACACTGATTTCCAGAGCACATCCTAGGACATTCACACAACAAAACAGGAAAAGCCAAGAACTGAAAGCCACAGCCCAAGTCAAAAACTGCATCTACAAGTTTTGGGCTCCACAGAAAGTCTTTAAAAGACCAATAATTGTGCCGAGACAGTCCAGACCAGATCTTTGCCCTCGATGCACGTCCACTCCATGCCAGCCCAGTGGCATACCTACAGTCATCAGTCTCAGCATACCCTCCCTTAAAGCCTCACACTGCCTCCAGCCACTCAATCACCATGACACTTCACAAACATAGCAGCTAAACCTACCACCATAGTAGGCCACAGATGGTCACCAAATCTACTCTTATGAGTCATACAGAGAAAGAGTTCAGGGTCCCTCTGTCTCCAGGGAACATGTCCCTCTATCTCCATACCTTCCAAAATGACACCCAGATAGCAGCATACCTCATGGAAGAAACAAATATTGAGCTGCAACAAAAAGAAATCTCCAGAATGTTGTTTGGAGTACTACAGCATATGAGGGAACCAATGCAGAATAAGGACACAGTCATAGAGGAGGTGAAGTCTACGATAGAGAGCAGGAAGTCCACACATCAAAGGGAAATACAAGAACTGATGGATGAGGTAACAGAAGCAAAACACAAGATAATTAACCTGCAACAGACTAAAAGAGATGGAGAATTATACAAGTGATCTTGAGAACAATCAGGCAAACTTCAACAAACTTCAAGAAAGACAGTAAAACAAGATAATTTAAGTGGAAGTAGAAAATCAGAAATCGAGGACAGATGCCATGTAAAGGAACAATATTTTAATAACTTGTCATCCAGAATAAGACACAGGGAAAAAGTCTTCATGAAATTATTGAGAGAATTGCTGGAAGCAAACTTCCCCACCTTAGTGAATGAGAATCAGACATTCACACAGGAAGCAGAGAGAACACCAATTAGAGCAAACCCTAGGAAGAACTCACCAAGACACATAATAGTTAAGTTATCCAACTTCAAGGAAAAAAAGAGAAAATTTTAAGAGCAGCGAGAGAAAAATATGTGGTGACATACCGTGGTGCTCAGTAAAAAATGTGCTCAGATATATCAGCAGATACCATGAAGAGGAGACAGTGTAATAACATCTTCCAAAAGCTGAAAGGAGGAAAAAATTCAATCTGAGAGTACTCTACACTGCCAAAGAATTTATTATGATAGATGGTGAAGTAAGAGTCTTCCTGGACAAGGAGTAACTCAAAGAATATGCTATAAGACACCAAACCCCAAGGAAAATCCTTGCTGATTCACTGTGGTTCGAAGACCAACACCCACCAAGCACAAGCAGGAGATCACCATATAGTTCAACTTCATCTAGAAGTCAATTTGCTGAAAACACCTACTAAGATAACTTTGCTTCAGAGGGAAAATAGGCAAGGATGAAGTCCCCACATAAACATAGCATACTGATATGACGCAAGATAGAAAACACCAAGCACAAATGGTACAAGATGAACAGCAATGAATCCACAGGTGGTAATATCTCTGAATGTCAATGGCTAAGAATACTAGATAAAGAATATTAGTCAAACAGCAATTTAAGAAAAGGAGAAGCTGTAATCCTAATCTCTGACAAAATTGACCTAAAGTTGCGAACCATGACAAGAGACAAGCATGGGCACTATATAATGTTCAAAAGATCGGTAGACCAGGAATCAGGAAGCATAAGTATATATGTGCCTCGCAAGAGACCCGTGACAATTGTTGAACTATCCAAAATATGAAAAAGAAATTATAGACACAACAATCAGAGTAGGTAACTTTAATACACTGCTATCAGACAAATATAGATGAAATGGAGAGGAGCCCAGCAAGGAGGCTGCAGAGATAACACTATAATTAGGTGACTGACTAGGTCTGAGAGCCTTGTATAAAGCTCTCCATGCAAAAGCAAAAACAATTTCATTCTTTTCAAGTGCGCTTGAATTATTTTGGAAATAGTATACCTGCTGGGACACAAATCAAGTCTGAGTCAATTCAAACTCAAAGAGATCACTCAGATGCCCCTCTCAGACTATCACACCATAAAGTTGGGACCAACTGAAGGATGACCAGAAAAACAGAGGGAAATATTTCAAGGAAGAATAGTGATCTTCTGCACACATGTGCAGTAAGCCAGATTAGAAAGAAAATTAGGAAGTTTCTAGAAATTAATGAAAATGAGAACACAACATGCCAAAACCTAATGGATACAGCAAAACAGTTATCATAGGAAGTTTAATGGCAATTAAGGCATATATGAGAAGGGAAAAGAGATTTATGACTGATACACTATCATCAAGCCTCCAACAACTCAAAGACAGTCAACACAACAACCCCTTCAAAAGAAGAAAGAAAGAAAGAAAGAAAGAAAGAAAGAAAGAAAGAAAGAAAGAAAGAAAGAATATAAATCAAGGCAGAGTTAAAATGAGCGGGAAGACAAGAGAACAATGCAAAAAATCAATATGGTCAAAAGCTGTTTCTTTGAAAGAATCAACTGAATTAATAGTCTGCTGCCAAACCTAACCAATGCAAGAAAGGAACAAACATTAATGGCCAAGATGAGGGATGAAATCAGGAAAATCACAACAGACCCCAAAGAGATTAAAAGGATAACCACCACATACTGTGAAAATCTGTATTCTAATGAATTCAACAAAATGGAAGACATGAAAAATACTTGAAAAACCATCACCAGACTCTTCTGAGCTGACCTTATAAGACTGAATGCTAGTTGGCATTTACCTGGCCCAACAGATATCTTCAGCAGCCACTATTATTGTCGGATCTTTTCTTTTAAGGTACTTAAGTTTCCTGATTGCATAGTGATCAAGAGTTGGACTGTTAACTGTGAAGTTAGTAGTTCGAAATCACTAGCTGCCACAAAGGAGAAAGGCATGCTTGCTACTGCTGTAAAGAGTTACAGTTTCAGAAATTGGTTAGAGCAGGTCTACCTTGTCCTGTGGAGTCCTTATGAGTCAGACTGGAGTGAAGGGCAATGAGTTTGATTGTTTGTTTATAATGAGCAAGACAAGAGCATCACTAAGAGAACCATCATCAGCCAAACACTGATCACAGCAACACACTCAAACTTGTTTTGCTTGCAAGAAATCCATGCATGTACGAACTGGAACCCTAGAAGCATCGCGCTTTTACTTACCCAACCCGTGTGTGTGTGTGTGTGTGTGTGTATGCAACCAATTAGAAGATTCTTGACTCCTGGTCATGTACTGATTACATACTTGGCTGTTAACCTCAAGTTTGAAACCCAAAGTCACACCTAGGGATAGACATGAGTCCTTCTACTTCTGCAAAGAGATACAGTCTTGAAAATCTCACGGAGAGTTCTACCCTTTTCTATGGAATTGCTATGAGTCAAAATTGACTTAAGTGGTCATGAGTGACCACTTAAGTGGTCAATTCGACTCCTAACAAGAAGATTGAAGGTTTGAATTCAAATAGAAGCATCTGAGGAGAAAAGACTCTCAATTTACTTCTGAAAAATCTTCCATTGAGTGTCCCTGGAACCCAATTCTACTCTGGATACACCAGGGTTCCCAATAAGTCGGGAAGTAGCCATACATTAACAGAATTAATTGAGTCTTTTCAGTATTTCAGCTTCATGATTCATGGGTATATCCTCATTTATGTTAATGTATCAGTTTTAATCAGGACCTGAAAACAGGAGAAAATTGGTATTTTCAGTAACTTCTTATAATCTGAATTTATCAGGAAACTAGAGAAGCAGGTGTCCTGTTGAGATTGAGTTGGTAACATTCTATAGCAGATAAAGCCATTTGAAATAATGTTGTGAGTGTAGCATGCTATCTACGGGTAATTATTTAGTGATAAAGAGAACCGTCACAAAGACAAAGGACATTAATTATTTAATATGAAAGTAAAAAGGAATACAAAACTGCAAACTGAAACTTCATGAGTTCAAAATAAGAAATGAGAAAAGAACCACAGATGGCATTAAAAAAAAAAACAGGAAAAAAAAAGAACATCAGTTTTTTAACTTAGGACTGGATTCCAGGGGTGAATTCAGAAAGGTCATTACTGAAACTGAGACAGAATATTGAAGATTAATAGAAAGAATGGGAAAATGATAAGATTGTAGAAAAACCTGATAGCTTTAAAATATAAGTATATAGATCACATAAATATTTTAGGCCAGATTTTCTTGAAAAGCAAAACCAGTGACATTGTATATAACATACATATATAGTATGGCCAGGATGGATATGGTATATATCATGACTGGAAGGGATACTTATTTGTGACCATGCAAAAGAATGGTGACCCAACATATTACTCTAAGTATAGAACAGCATCACAGGCAAGTAAAATTTTGATTAAGATCACCCCAAAATGGTTATAGCAGTACACCAACAGGGAACTTCCAGAAGTTCAGGCAGGTTTCAGAAAAGGACTTAGAACAAGGGTTATCATTGATGTCAGTTGGATCTTGACTTAAAGAAGAGAATATCAGAAAATGTATAATTGTGTTTCATTGACCATGCAAAGGCATTTGACTGTGTGGACTATACTAAGTTGTGGATAACTTTGAGAAGAATTGGGATTTCAGAGAATTCCATTGTACTTCTAAGAAACTTGTACATGGATCAACAGGAAGTTGTATGAACAGAACAAAATACTGTATAGGTGCAAATCAGGAGAAGTTTATCAAGGTTGTATCTTTGCACTATACATGTCCAATATGTATGTTGAACAATCCTCAGAGAAACTGGATAATATAAAAAATAATATGGCATCAGGTTTATTAACATGTGATACACAGTTGACACAAACTTTCTTGCTAAAAGTGAGGACAAATTGAAGATTTGCTGATGGAGTTAAAGGATTGTAGTCTTCAGTATGAATTGCAACTCAATTTAAGGAAGACCAAAATCATTTCAACTGAATCAATAGGTACCATCAAAATAATGAGAAAACGTTGAATCTCTCAAGGATTTTGTCTTGTTTGGATCCACAATCAATGCTAATGGAAGAAGCAGTAAAGAGATTAAAAGACATACTGCAATAGGTGAATCTGCTGCACAAGATCTCTTTAGAGTACTGAAGATCAACAATATTACTTTGAGAACCAAGGGGCACTGACCCACACCATGACCATATCAATTGTATTTGATGTTTATGAAAATTGTACATCAAATAAGGAGACAAGAGAAAAATTGATGCATTAGAATTGTGGTACTGGAGAAGGTTATGGAAATTACCGTGGACTGCTGAAAGAACAATCAAATCTGTCTGGGAAGAAGTCAGGTCAGAATGCTTCTCAGAGGCTAGGATGGCAACACTTCTTACATACTTTGGACATGTTATCAGAAGAGACCAGTCCCTGGAGAAATACATTATATTTGGTAAGTTGAGGGGCAGCAAAAAGAGGAAGGTCCTGTACACGTTGGATTGACACAGTAGCTACAACAAGGAGTGCATGCATAGGAACAACTGTGAAGATGGCCCTGGATCTGGCATTCTTTCCATTATGCATAGGGTCACTATGGGTTGGACCCAACTGTCAGGCACCAAAGACAGAAACAACAACATCTATGTACTCTTGGCATGGTTGGTGTAATGTTTAGCAGTTTGATTCCATCAGTCACTCTGGGGGAGGAAAATCACAGTTTGGGAAATGCATGGTCACAGTTCTACTCTTCCCTAAAAGCTTGCTATGTGCTGGGATTAACTTGATGGCAATGATACACACACACAACCACACACATGTATACATAGAGAAGAAGAGAAACTTTGTGCAAGAAAATGGTTCACACCATTGTAAAAGTGAGGTAGTCTGAACTCAGGGACCAATTTCATGGGTAAAGCGGTAAGCCAGAGGTTTCTCCTGACTCAAGGAGTTTGGGAGAAAAATGTGTCAAGATTGACATGAAGCCTAGCTAAGTTGATAAAAAGCGTGTTTTTCAGTACATAAAACCCAAGATTGATGAACTTATAGAGGCAACAAATAGAATAAAGATCCTGGGGGTGGAGCGTGAGGGAGTGGTACCATGCAATGGGGGGAAGGGAGGAAAAGGGGAGCTGATATTAAGGAGTTCAAGAAGGAAGAAAGTGTTTTGAAGCTGATTGTGGTAGCAATTGTATGATACTGCTGTGTGCTACTGAACTATGAAGTGATATGTTATCTGTATTAGATCCTCCCACCTCCAGAAAAAGAAAATAGGATGGGAATATTGAAACTATATAACACTGACATCATAAATATTTTTGTATGTAATTCAAATATTCTCAATAGAACATTACTTTGAGTATAGTTGGTAGAGACACTCTCAGGATTTATAAAGTTGTGCTGATTCTGCTCAAGACTTTAAATTTGTGTATGCAATCATTATCCAAGAACAAGTCCCTGAAGTGTGATATGTAATATAAACTATGTGATTTGAAGGAATGTAGGATGCCTTCCTCAGAAGCCGTTTATTGATATTTCACCAGCCATTCAGGATTGTCAAAATCCTATTTTTATTTAATTCTTCTCTATCCATGAGTTCCCCAAAGAAAACAAGGATGAAAAGCATTTATGTGAGAAAAATATCCCATTTTATTAATCCAGCAGTGCCTATCTTTCATAGTCCTGTAGGGGCTACAAGTTGGGCTGTTAACTACTCGGTCAGTAGTTCAAAATCACACACAGTTTTGTGGGAGACATACATGGATCTCTACTCCCAAAAGGATTTAGTGTCTTGGAAACTCATAGGAGCAATTCTACTCTGCCCTGAAAATTGGAATCCATTTGAAAATTGGAATCAACTTGATGGCAAGGAAATTGGCTTGATTCAGTTTTTCACTTCATTTTCCATACATGTTTTGAAGTCATTTTGTTTGTATTTATGTGCGTGTATGTGATGGATCAAGAATTAGAATGACAGAAACTGAGATTCCTTCTCCCTTGATTTTTTTTTCTTTTTTGAGAATAGGAGTATGTAGTTGTGGAAAGTCTAGAAGTCTTGTTTCTCAGTATTGGTAGTGGGGAATGAGAATTCTGTCAAGATATCTGTTTATAGTCGGAATGCAGAATTCTCCTCAGGAGACTCTCCCTTTTTGTGCTTACGGTGTCCAATTGATTGAATGAAGTTCACCAACATACTGGAGGGTGATCTGTTTTACTTAAGGCTAGCTAATTCTTCTGCCCTCGCTTCAGCAGCATATATACTAAAAAAAAAAGGCCAGCTAATTCTTCATAGCAATATCTAGACTTCCATATGACTAAACAACTGCAAAGCATACCTGAGTCAAGTTGACACATAAAACTAAACATCATATTTTCAAATGATGTGAGGACTGCTTACTATTGTTGTGAGGTATCAATTGGTTGGTTGTGGCTCATAGTCACCCTATGCCTAGTCGAATAAAACACTGCCCAGTCCTGTTCTATTTTCACACTTGTACCTAAGCTGGAGCCCATCATGCAACCACCATGCGGATATATTCTGCACACGGTCATCCTCCTTATCACTGCCCCTCCACTTTACCAAACATGATGTCCTTCTCTGGACACTGGTCTTTCCTGATAATATGACAACACAAGGCAGTCTTAACCATGCTTGCCTCTAAGATGCTCCCTGGCCTTACTTCCAAAACATTATTTTCCAGTACCACAATCCAAATGAGTCTATTTATTGACAGTCTGCTTTACTCCATGTCCAATTTTCCCATGCATATGATGCAGTGGAGAGTACCATGCCTTGGGTCAGACACACCTTAGATCTCAAAGCACCATCCTTGTTCTTCAAAGATATAACTCTGTGCAGCAGATTTACCCAATGCACTATATCTTTTGATCTCTTGACAGCTGCTTCCCTTAACACTGAATGTGGATCCAAGTAAGATGACATCCTTTTTGTCTTCTCCACATTGAGTCACAGTCCATACTGAAAGCTACATCCTTGTTCTTCATCATCAAGTGCTTTAACGTGTGCTCACTTTCAGAAAGCAAGATTGTGTCATCTGCATATTGCAGGTTATTAGTAGATCAAATAAGCCACCTTCTCTGATGATTTCCTTAGATTGAACAAGTATGGTGAGAAGATAGAATTCTGATGTACACCTTTCTTCATTTGATACCACGCTGTATTCTCCTGTGTTTTTTTTTTCACACAACTGCCTCTTGATCCATGTGGCAGTCATGTGCTTATGTTAATTTTACGATTGTCAGGTAGGGGTGGAATCTAGCCTGATAATCTGGAGATAGCCATTGAGTAGCCAATGAGGGCTACATGTGGGCATGGCTTTCACCTGAGACTCCTGGAAAATCTCGCGATATTTCCCTTGTGAAGATCAGAAGCTATCTCCCCCAGTTGTTGGGAGTTAGTCTCAGAGACAATAATCACAGACAAGACAAGCTGGCAGCGTTCAAGAAGCTGGAGGAACCGGCAGAGAGACCACACAGCTTTGTCCTGATGGAGCCAGACCTCTAAAGCTGGGGTGGCCAGATGGAGACCTCTGCCAGCGATGAGTTGCTTCTGCTGTTGATGGACCCTGAGCCCTGGAGGCGAGGTGGCCTGCCAGCACCAGGATTCTGCACCCACTGACCTGTGACTTTGTGAGTTGGAAGAAGACTTTATAGACTGATTTCAGGCATAGGGGTTAATATCAGACTTATGACTTTAGATTGGACTGGGCTGGGATGCTTTCTCCATGTCCCATTCCTTTTGTATATAAACCCTTTCCTTATATCGATATTCGTGTCCTTGAATTTATTCCTCTAGTCTACCCAGATTAACACAATCCACATACAAGTTCCTTATGAATACAAAGGAGTTTTCTGGGATTCTTACTTTTCTCAAGGTTATCCATAGGTTAGCATAGCCCATACAGTCAAATGCCTTTGACTATGAATGAAACACAGGCACACACCTTTCTGATATTCTCTGCTTTGAGCCAAGATCCATCTGATATCAGTAGTGCTATCCCTTATTCCAAGCTCTCATCTGAATCTTACCCTAACCCTTAGTTACCCCCTGTCAATGTATCATTTTAGACTACTTTAGAAAGTATGAATGAAATCTTAAAGAGACACACAGCTTACAGCATTTTGTTAAATCTCCCAATTTAACACTTGATTGTAGGTTATTAACACCCCTGTTTCAGGCAGAAAACCATCGTAAAATTCAAGGAAGACATTTCCATTTAGGCCCAATTAAGAGTTATTTTACCTCCTTTCTTTCATATGAATGTAGAAAATATATATGTTATCTACAAGACTGTTTATTTTTATGGGTCATATATCTAACCCCCTAATAAAATGCCACCATATGTTTTCCTAAACTCTAAAAGGGCATACCTGTCCCTTTGGCATGAGATAAAAGCCTGGGAGCAGGAATTACAGCATATTCTGATCTCCAGTGAACTATGCAAAATGCAAAATAATGCAAAGTGAGCATTCCAAATGGAGAAAGGCAGTATATAGGAAAACAAGGGACTAAAGAGGTGTACTAGGCTGTCATCAATAGGTCTAACTGCCTTCAGGAACATGGTTAAAGGAGAAGCAAAGATTTAGTCCTTAAGGAGAAAGTTCCTTCTGCCCCCACCCCAAAACCTGTTTCTCCTAAGGTGAGTCCAGAAGGAGTAGGTGATGCCTGGAAACCACTACACACCACTCTGTCCAGGGATACATTAGAAGATCCTGTAAGGGATGGGAAAATTTAGAACAAGATTTAAATTTTAAAACAAATAAGATCATACTGTTAGAGACTAGAAGAACCCCCAAGATTATTGTCCCCAAAGAATTTTTGAACTAGGAGGTGAAGCTGTTTTTGGAGCACATCTTTCAGTAAAATAATAGGTTTGGTGCCCGGCTACCAAAAGATAAAGTGTCTGGTGTCTTAAAGGCTTGAGTAAACAAGCAGCCATTCAGCTCAGAAGCCATAAAGCCCACACAGAAGAACACCAGCCTGTGTGACCATGAGGTGGTGAAGGGATCTGGTATCGGGCATCAATGAGCTAAAATTATATTATTATTAATGAGGGGGAGTACAGATTGGGGACCCAAAGCCCATCAATAGGTGAGGTGACACCCTCTTGCAGAGGGGTTACAAGGAGGAGATGAGCCAGTTAAGATACAGGGTAAGAGCAATGAAGTATGCAACCTTCCTCTAGTTCCCATACTGCCTCCTACCCACTATCATGACCGCAATTCTAACACATAAATCCAGCTAGACCAGGAGATGTACAGTGAAGTTGGAAACATGGGAAACTTAGGATAGATGATCCATCAAGACTAGTAACAGGAGTGGTAATACCAGGTGGGTGGAGGGATGGAGGAATAGAAAGGGAGAACCAACTTCAGGATCTACACATAGCCTCCTCTCTGGGACACGGACAACAGGGATGCAAGTGTTGGGACACATTGTACAGTGTACAGTATGAAAAAAATAACAATTTATAAATTATTAAGGGTTCAAGGAGGAGGGGGGGAGGAAGGGTAATATAGGGAGCTGATACTGGGGGCCTGGAGGGAGGGAGAATGTTTTGGGAGTGATGATGACAATGGGTATGTAAATGTGGCCTGCATGCAATTGATGTTGTTATGGATTGTGATGGGAGTTGTATGGGCCCCCAATAAAATGATTCGTTAAAAAAAATACATTTTGAATATAAACAAACACATTTCAATGATGAGAAATTTGTACCTTTAAATAATTAACTATATGAGATCAATGGTCCATATTGACCCAAAAGCAATTAAAAAATGACAAGGAAAAGAAAGGAAACTAATCAGTGGAAACAGAAAAGAAAAAAAAAGAATAGAAATTATAAATGCATTGATACATTGTATAAATTATAACCAAAGGGAATTTGTAGAAATGTTGAAAAGGTGTCATCTAATTGTCTGAGTCCATTTTCCCATTAAAAGAAGCAGTGCTTGGGGAAGAATCTCCACAGCTGACCCAAACTCAGGGATGGACCCAAACTAAAGGTTGATTTTTTTTCAGTCACACCATAAACCAAAAAGTTCCCAAACACCTCATTATTAGCTGACTCATAGACTCCCTACAGGACAAAGTTTAACTCTAACTGTGATTTTCTTTCTCCCATTGAGCACCTGGTGGTTTTAAATGACAGACCCAATCATTAGGAGCCCAGTTCATAACCCACTCTATTCCCAGGACTCCAGATTTCAACCACTGTTGTTGTCCGGTGTCATCACATTGATTCTCACTTACTGAGACCCTGTCTGCAAGGAATGAAATATTGCCTGGTCCTTTACCATCCTCACAATGGTTCTTATGCATAAGCCCATTAATGCAGCTATTGTGGCAGTCTATCTTGTTGAGGGCCTTCCTCTTTTCCATTGCCCTACCACTTTCCCAAGCCTGCTGTATTTCTCTATTGACTGGTCTCTCCTGACAACATGTCCGAAGTATGCGAGATGAAATCTCTCCATCACACCTGCTAAGAGTTCTGGCTGCACTCCTTTCATGACCTATTTCTGTTTTTCTGGCAGTTTGTGGAATAGACGATCATTATTACAAAGACACTGTTTGATAAACCCCATGGGGAAGTTGGCCTCTCCCACCATACTTGAAAAAAAGCTAGTGCACTAGACCTCTGAAGATGGTTTTAAGCAAAGACAGGAGCTGTGTGCCCCCATCCCAGAGTGAGTATGCTTTTACTCAAATTTGCTTTCCTGTTTCCAGGGCTTCCATTCTGGGACCTATTTATTGTGGTGTAGTAGGCTACATGGAGCTGCTAACCTCGAAATCAGCTGTTCAAATCCATCAAACTAAAGATGAGGGTGCCGGTTCCTGCTTTGAAACTCAAAAGGGCAGTTCTGTTCTGTCCTCACAGGTTTTCTAGGAATTGGGATAGACTTATGATTTGCTTCCATTTATTTGTTCAGCGGCTAGCCTGCTCTCAGAGTCTCTGCTAAGGCTTTTTTCAAGAGGTTAGAAGTGGAGGGCGGTGAGCAGTGGATTTGAAATTGTTTATCTCTACAGTGACTTAGTGCTCAGCACTCCTCAAAGCTTAATCTTCACCTTCAATTTCCACTCTCAATCTCTACCCTCTGCCTTCACCCTGGACCTAGATCCACGAATTACAGAAGGCTTTTGCTTACAGTGGAGCTGGGATGGCAGTGTAGGCTAAGAGCTGGTCTGTTAATCACAAGGCCAGCAGTTTGAAAGTACCTGTAAATCTTTGATGCACTTGAAAGGGATAAACCTTTTACTTCCACAATTAGAGCTATGATTCTCAATCAATAGAAATGTTAATGTATTGACTTAAGAAACTACATACACACTAGAATTTCCAAAAATACATCTCAAGAGAAGAAATATCCTAAAAATTGTGATAAGTGCATTTAAAAAAGAAAGCACATTTAAACCAATAGAATTTTTGAGTGTGTCCACCATATCCTTATTATGATGTAGACATTTATGGAGGATGAAACTAGCTCAGGATATTGCATTTAGAGCAGTTGACCCAACATTCCTTGCAATGCTGGACCTTGAGTTTTATGCTGTATACACAGTATACATGTCTATATTGTTTTAATCTGATGGGCAGGAAACCATGTAAATAAAGGATGGCCAGTTTTCTTTAAATGGGGGTGTGTGTGGAGAGGATGTAGATATTTATTTCTTAGTGAGAAGCTTCCAGCTGAACAGTTACAAGAAGGATTGAGGACTTGAAATATGGCAGCTCCAATATAATCTTACCTTCAGACTGAAATGACAAATCAATGGATGAGATCTTGGTGCTAAAGGGAAATGAAGCTGGCCAAGTCCTTGCTCATAAATCATAAATGAAACATAGCATGAGAATTAGGAACCAGATGGTCAATTTCCAGGCTTCTGGAGAAATTCATTTTAATCATAAGGTCAGTTTGGGAGCACCTGGAGCATAGCTTGTTAGGAGTTCTGAATAGAGATTTGTCACAAACAATTCCTCCAAAGCAGTTCTAATTTTTGTTTCTGTCTAAATAATTTACCTTGTCAATACCTCCATGGGATGGAGTTGGCAACTGAAACGCATGCCTTTTTATTTTAAAAGGGATAACGAAATGATCTCAAACTAATTAAGGGAAAATAAAAGACAATTGACTGAAAATGAAATGAAATGTGGTCAAATTGGATTTTTTTTAAAAAGCACCTTTGGTGCACAGCAGTTTGCAAATGCGGAAAAACCTATGGGGCGGTGAACTGATAAGAATAGAGAGATGGGATTTCATTTGCTTTGAACTCTGTTGTGGAAACTGGGATGCAGGGGCATCATCCCGCTCCTCATTAACAGAGATATCAGATTAATGCTGCTGGTCTGGTTAGCTCGTAACAAGAAACCAGAGCTCTCACTCCCTACTTCCTTGTTTTTTTTTACATCATAAGGTGCTATATGCACCTGATGAGATTTGCTTTTTAAATTTTTGCAATGATCATGATCAGTTTTATAGTATATTTTTCTAAAATGGAATATTCATTCCTCGATGTAATTATTCAAATTATATCATGAACACAAAATGCCCCTTTTAAAAAAAAAAAAAACAGCTCTCCATATAGATTCTCCTTATGACACCCCTCACCCCGAACCTCAGACTATCTTGTTCTAAGCTCATCATATCCATGCTACTGGATGGTAACTGACCAAGCAACATCTGTTGTTTCAGTAAAGAGAGCTGATTCACTGGGGATCTACAGGTAAAGAGAGCTAATGGGGATCTACAGGCATAGCCATTATTCTGGGTGGGGAAATCGAGGAGAAGCATGGGTCATTACTCAAGCTACCGTCTTTATTTCCTTTTGACTTAGAGAATCAATTGATTACATCAGTACCCACAATTCTGATATATATGTTTTCCTTATTACTGTGTCCACTGGTCTTAAGTCCAATCTCACTGTATCCTAGCCTGTCTTTCTTGGGTAATATCTTGCATGAAGATAGCAATCTAAAGTATGAGAAGTATGGAGGCAATTATGTACTTGTCCTCATTTCCTCTGCCATTCTTCCCATTTGATAGATGTTAAATAAATGCCTCTCAGGGTGGGTGAATGACTGGATCATATCCACATGATGGACAATGCAATGGGAAAAATATTCTGTGTCCTCTCTAGGCACTATGACCCATTTCATCCCAACCCATTCAGTTCATTTCATAGTTGCAAGTGAAGAAGAAACTCCTTTAACAGAAGCAGGAGAGATCGGGAGAATCTGAGTCAGTTCCATATTTTATCAATTCACAAGTGCCACCTAGAGAATTAAAAATTGGTGCAGGGGCACAGTGATTCCTGTTTTCTACATTTTGTCTTCCACAAATGTTGGTCTATATGGACTCATGGTGACCCTATAGGACAGGGTAAAACTGCCCCTGCGGGTATCCAAGATTACCTCTTTACAGGTATACAAAGCCCTGCTTTTCTCTTCTGGTTTCCAATTTTGGACTTGGAGGTCAGCCACCCAACATGTAAACACTATGCCACCAGAGCTCCTACATATTTGGTTTAGAAAGAGAGAGACAGAGAGAGATTAAATATTTGGGTGTATATATATATATATAATTCTGTACATATTTTTAAAATGGCAACATGTGTACAAATGTGCTTGATACAAATGATGTATGGAATGTTATAAGAGTTGCAAGAGCCCTCAATAAAATCATTGAATAAAAGAGAAAAGATGATTGTTCATTTAAATGTTATATCCTCTGTTACATATTTACTTTCAACTTTTAATTCTCGTAAGTGTGAGTTTAGAGAAGTCCTAGTGGTATAGTGCTTATTCATTGGACTGGGCTGCTAGCAGTGAAGCCAGCACTTTTTAGCTTCCAGCCACTCTACAGAACAAAGAGGAGTCTTTCCACACTTGGAAAGACTTCCCGTCTCAGAAAGCCATGGGGCAGTTGAACCCTGTCCTATAGGGATGCTATGAGGTCCACTTCTCAAGGTTACCATGAATGCTTTAACCAACTTCTTTTTTCTTCACAAATCATGGTCTTTCTCTTTCTTAGTTGAAGCATCTCTACCATTTGTCCATTATCTATGTACCTTCAGGTGGATTTTGCTCTGATGTGTCTTACAAAAGACATGGTCACCATTTGGTTATATTGTTATTGATATTACCAGGTGCCATGGAATCAATTCCAGTTCGTGGTGACCCATGTGACAGACAAGAATGACCCGAATGGATCCCAGATGATTTTTAGGGTATTTCCTCTGCTCACACATCTGTTTACATCATGTTTGTGTCAACCAGATTTTATTATTTTGTTGTTGTTGTTTTTTTTGGGGGGGGGCATCACTGCCCTCTGGTGGTCGTGGGAGCTACCCAGCCTTGATGCTGCTGGATTTGAACCATCAAGCCAGTGGGCCACAGTCCTGCACTCAACCACTACGTCATCAGGGCTCAGCCCCAACCAGATATTACTTTTAACATTTTGAAATATGATGATTATAGCACATAGATTTTAAATTTATAGAAGAGTATTTTATCACTTGATCTATATTGGTCACACAATGTTGCGATTTTCCCCCATTTTCAATGTGAGTTATTGGAGATTATATAGATACTGACTGTGGCAATCATGTGCTTATGTTAATTTTATGATTGAGATGTAGGAGTGGAGTCTAACCTGTTAATCTGGAGATAGCCATTGAGTAGCCAAAGAGGCCTCTGTGTGGGCATGACTTTCTCTTGAGACTTCTGGGAAATCTCGCAATACTTCCCTGATGGAGATGAGAAGTTATCTCCCCAGTTGTTGGGAGTTAGTCTCAGAGATGATGAATTATGGACAAGAGAAGATGGCAGCGTCCAAGCAGCTAAAGGAGCCAGAGGAGAAGCCACAAAACCTTGCCCTGATGGAACTGGCAAAGCCACGTGGAGAGCCCTGCCAGCACTGAGTTGCCTCTACCACCACTGAATGCTGTTGATGGACCCTGAGCCCTGGAAGCGATGAGCCACGGGGAGACCCCTGCCAGTGCCAGGATTCTGCACCCACTGCTCTATGGCTTCATGAGTCAGAAGGAGATATTATAGACTGGTACTGGTATCAGGCATATGAGATAATATCGGACTTATGACTTTGAACTGGACTGACTTGGGAGGTTTTCTTAATGTCCTATTCCTCTTATATATAAACCATGTCCTTATATGTATATGCATGTCTATGAATGGTTTCTCTAGTCTATCTGGACTGACATACTGACCTAAATATGAGAAATCCTTAAGAAATACACTTGAAAGTATTCCTTAGATCTATAGTTAATTCTGCCAAAAAATACAAGCATTTGAGCACAAGACCGGACTGCAAGTCAGAGAACTAGATATTGAAATAAATCAGGGTCATCTCTAGCTAGCAATAGTCCTTATTAAACTTTATCTTTATACTTGAATAAAATTCCAGTGTATGTGTATACAATAATTTATTATCCATGTACCTATTGTTGAATAATTGGGGCTTTCCATCTTTCGAGTGTGTGAATTTCATTGAGTCTAATTTCATTATTTTGCAGAAAGGGTATAGTTAGTGCAACATTCTTTGTTGAACACATCATGCTTTTCCATTCAATAGACTTAGCATTCCTATTGAAAATCAGTTCCTCAACAGATGCATGAGTTTACTAACTTCAGTGCTCCCGATTCCTATATGCCTATTGTGATATTGGAGGAGCCCAGGTGATCGTTAGCTGCTAACTTTAAAGTGGAAAGTCCAAAGCAACTAGCTTCTTCTCATCAGAAAGAGAGGCTGTTTGCTCTTTTAAAGGGGTTACAGGCTCAGAAGCTCACAGGTGTATTTCTTCCCTGTCCTATAGGATCACTATGAGTCAGAATGGAACCCATGGCAATGAGTTTGCTTTTTCGTTTTATCCTGGTACCAGAGCTATTTTGATTACTGTATCTCTCAAATACATTTTTAAAAGATCATTTTGATGGGGGCTTTTAAAACTCTTATAACAATCCATACAATTGCATCAAGCATATTTGGACATGTTGCTATCATTATTTCCTAAACATTTACATTCTATTTGAACCCTTATTATAAGCTCCTCTTTTTACCTTTCTTCTCTCCTCCTACCCTGGTGACCCCTTGAAAAATTATACATTATTATTATTATTTTCATATTGTACACTGACCACTGTCTTCCTTCCCCTGCGGTTTCTTCCCTCCTCCTCTAGATAGCTTCCCCCTACCATCTTGGTTTCCCTACTCCCATTTCTTTTCTTGAGGTGTTTATCTGACCTGAATTCCATGTGTCCTAAGCTCTTATATGTACCTTTATACATATTCTGGCCTATTTCCAAGTGAGAGGCAGGATTGGGGTCATGAAAATATGGGTGTGTACCTCAAAGAGGGAAGTGGGCAAAGGAAGACATTAAACTGTTTGATATGACAAAATAACAATAATTTATAAATTATCAAGTGCCCAGGAGGAAGTGGGGAGGAAGTAGAAAAAAGAGGAGCTAATACCAGGGCTTAAGTAGAAAGAAAATATTTTGAGAATGATGATGGCAACAGATGTACTTTGCATACAATGGATGGAAGAATGGATTGTGATAAGAGTTGTATGAGCCCCCAATAAAATGATTTTAAATAAAAGAATAGCAAACTAATCTTAAAAAAAGAAAAATATGTGTGTGTATGAAGAACCCTTATGCAACCAGAGGAATATTGCATGTTTCATTAGTGCTATATGTCACCCTGATTGACTCATCCCTTCCTTGTGACTCTTCAGTGAAGGGATGTTACATTGTCTACAGATAGGTTTTGGATCTCTGCTCTGACGCTTCCCTCCCCCCCCCTAAAATATATATTTTTTGTTTGTTTTGGGTCTTTTGGAACCTGTTATCTGATCCCTTCAATACCTCATGATTACACAGGCTGATGTGCTTCTTCCATGTGAGCTGGTTGGTTCTCTACAAGATGGCTGCTTGTTGAACTTCAAGCCATTAAGACCCCAGAATCTGTATCTTTTGATATCTAGGCACCATCAGCTTTCTTCAATATATTTGCTTCTGTGCCCTTTTTGTCTTCAACGATTGTGCCAGGAGATTGAGCATCACAGAATGCCAGTTTGTGAGAACAGTGTTCTTGCATTAAGGGAGGGTTTGAGAAGAGGCCCAAAGTCCATTCATTTTCTCAATATATTGCCATATAAGTATGTGTGCGTATACCAATATTTCTATTTTTAATTAATATATATGCATAAGTGCATATGTTTGTACCTCTATGCATTGCTTTGCTTCCTCTATCTTTCCTCTGTTTCCTTTGACCCTCCTCCTGTCCCACCATCTGCTCTCCCTTCTTCCACCTCATAGTCATTCCCCTCAGCTAGATTGCTGTTGCTCCAACACCCCAGGATCTTTACATCCATCTCATTGTTGATTTTAATTCCCTAATTGTCACCCTGTCTATGGCGTTGTTTGCTCACCTCTCCCTTCCCTACCTCCTCCTCCCCCAAGTCCCTCCAGAACCTCCAGTTCTATTGCTTTCTTCTCAGGTTTGCTTTCCATGTCTATCTTATAGAGGTGGGTAAGTTAACAATAATGTGGAAAATACAAAAAGAAAGCAAAATACGAATAATGAGAGGGGAAGAAGAAACAGAAATAGAAATAGAAATATATATATATATATATATATATATATGAAAAATAATAATAGCTGGCAAAAATCATAGATAATTCCAGGTCTGTCCACTAACCTTTATTATTATCTCCCATTTATTTTTTTGGGGGGGGGGTTGTTCTAGGAACTGACCTTCCTAGCCTGCAGTATATTTTAGGGGCTTCTTAGGGACCAAATGGGTTGGCTTGGCTTTCATTGTTGATCTGCTATGTTCCCTTCTTGAGTGCCCCACTGTGGGGGTCTAGACCAGACTTACTCCCCACCATGTACCCCCAATATTGTCCTCTGTCCCAGTAAACTTCATCAAGGGGGTCAACATGTTTGAAGCTCCTGCCAGCCTTATAATCCTCTCTGTGCCTTAGCAGCTAGATGCAGGGATATCATCCTTAGGACTTGGTGTGATCATATAGGGTTTAGAACCTCACTCTCGCTTTCCTTCTTGGTTTTCTTTAGTGTGGGCATGACAGGTTGGCCCCTCCACCCAACCTGTAATTTTAGAGTTTTTTCTACTGTAGCATACATTTCTGGGGCCCTGTATCCCACTCTGTTTATTTATTTTTCCTTGTGGTCATGTTGCCCTCCAGGTTTGGTTTGCCATGGTGGGGTCTGCATGCACACTCCCAATTCTATGGAGACATAAAAAATATTCTCTCCCTGGGTGTTTTAGTGCCCTGATCCCTCTATGCCATTGTCCATCCCATATTTTGTATGCTTTTTCTCTTTCCTCAGTCCCCCATTCCCCCATCTTTATGTTGGAATGACATGTATATCCTTGAGCTTGACCTGTCCCCCACCCAACTGCCTGTACCTCAATCCATATAGTGTGAGATAGTGGCTTTTCATCTATACTTACTGAGTTAGTGGACTCACACTGTACTTGTTTTTTGTGACTGGCTAATTACCTTAATATAATTTCCTCTGACTTTTTCCATGAGGTAATGTGCTTCATGTAATCATCAGTGCATTTTAGTGATGCATTGTATGTATTTCATTGTATGTATTTGCCAGAGTTGAAATACATTTTGAAACTGGGAGGAGTGAGATATATTTGTTCTTTACAACACTATGTTGGGTGTGTGATTCCTGCAAAACTTTTTTAAAGATTGTGATGAATTTACCTGGATTCCTTTTTGTTTCCTAATCTTCTTTGTATATATTGTAACACAATATTTATTATATTGCTTTTTCTTTTAGAACAACTAAAATTTTAATTTTCATTTTGATATAGAAAACAATATAGTTACTGTTTGCTCCCACAAGTTCTATGTAAGAATTCAGTTGATTTCAAAAATGTGGTTTGCTTCCGTTTATTTGTATTATAATATAATAATTGGTACATATGATATTATCAGCAGTTCATGAAATAAAACATAAAAGAAAACAATTATATATGGTTTTCATTGAAAGTGAAACATAAGTATTACATAGGATATATATTGAAACCTAATATAAATGTTCAAAATAATCAATGTGATATAAAAACTCAATGCAGGGAAATTTAAAATGATGCAATTTCCTTTAGGAAAAAAACAGATGAAGCTTTTACATTTAAAAAGATAAAAGCAATAGTAATAAGCATATGGAAATTTAGAATTGATAAAAACAAAAGAAAATTAAAGTAGATTGTGGCTCAGATTGTTTGAGTCCAAACATGGCATTGCAAAATTGAATGGTGCAGAACCATGCTCAATAAAGGCTAATATTTACTTGTAAGAGAAATTTGGAAACAATTTATCCAGAAGACCATCATTTTATTACAAGTAAATGGTATTAGTTCTGTAGCAAAACAAACAGAAAATCTGCTTAAAGTCATCTTAAACAGTTAATATGCTTATTTGTCTAGTGCAGCAAATATCTAAGTTTCACACTCTGAGACTCGCATATTCGTGTAGTTATGGCCCAAACACCCTTCAATCTTACTGGCCAGAGATATTCTATCATTCTGTCTCTCTCTCTCTCTCTCTTTTTCTCTCTTCCTCACTCTTTCTCCTTTAGAGTGATAAGATAACTTGTTTCTCTAGATAATTTGCCAATATACAAAGCAAGAAAATAAAGGAGGAAAAAAGTTACAGCAAAGAGTAAATGGGTTCTATCATTCTGTATAATCTGGAGAAACATAGAAGGAGGTTTCAGGAGTTACTCAATAGCTGGATTTAACTAGACTGCATCTTTGCTAATCACAGGTCATCAGTTTGGAGCCACCAGGAACCCTGGAAAGAAAGACGAGGGTATCTTTTCAAGTAAAGAGTCACAACCTCTGAAATCCACAGGGGCAGCTCTGCTGTGTCTCATAGAGCTTCGAGGAGTGGTGATTCATTTGAAGGCAGATAGTCTCATTTAGTGTTGAATCAGCCCAAAAAACTGCTTGAAATAGAATTGTTTGAGGGTGATTAATTCTTCCTCAAAGATGAATTCTTTTTGATTTCACAGGTGTCTAATTCCTTGTATTATGATATATAGAAATTGTGATTTGTTTAGTGTATTTTTCATCAGTGCCACTACTATCATATTTTGTGCTAATTTTTCTATGTCAATACTTGCAACATTGATTTATTCTTTCTTCCTTTTTCTATGGCAATATTTTGCCAAAACGGTTTTAAAGGATATTATCCATTTGATTTTCTTGCTTTTCATTGTTTTCATATGTACTCTATTCTTAAAATTATTCAATATTAGTCAAGAAAATTATAATTTCTGTTACAATATGTCTAGGAACTCAAAAGATATGACTGTTTTATAGTCCTAACATACAAAAGCAAGCCAGGTGGGTTAGGTTACAGTGTCTGTTCAGAGGTCAAGGAAGGCATCCCGGGAGATAATCACAGAGGCTAGGGGTGCACAGAACTCCCCAACTCATAACAGATACATCATGAAAGTGATAACAATTTTGGAAGGTTTTTGTGAACACTTCAACACCCTTTAAAACATTTTCTTTTTAATGCTGCACTTCTAATTTAAGTGACTTTGTGTTGCCTCATACTCTGGCAGATTGGTTGCTCCTAAGTAACACCTTAATTCTCCAAGCCAATCTCTAAGCGACATATGGAAACCATTCGTATACATGTTTCTAGGTTTTAAACCCCACCCCACCCCCACTCCCCATTGCAGCCAACAGGTCTTAGGGTAAAAGTTTAAGATGGAGATTCAGAATTCAGCGGAAATAAGGTACTTCTAGTCCCATCAATCCCCTAGGACTTGTGTCAATGAACAAGGACTGAGTGATATTCAGGAATGTTTAATTAACTCAAGTCCTGGGGGATTGGTGGGACAAAAAGATACTGCAAACCATTAACACCACAGGAAACTATCTGAATTTTGTTATATTTTAGATAAATTGACTTTTTCCCTAGAAAACTTTTTCAACAGAAAGTTAAAATTTTATGAGATGACTATGAGATATGGGGTGGACCAAACCATGGCAAGGATTGATCAATACAATTCTTCAAGAAAAAAACACCCCTGAATGTCAAACAAATAGCCATATTCTACTACGTGTATCAATAGCAGTAAATCAGAAACAGAATTTACTTAAAAATACATTTCACTTAAAATATTGTAAAAATGACTGTTAATTAAAATCATTTTGCCTTGTTGCTTTTCAGAGTTTTCTACTGATGACAATGAACCAACGATTGTTACCAACATCTTTCAATGTTGGGAAATATTTTCTCCACAGTATAGGTACAAACTTAGAGAGTTAGCCCTGATATTAGTATCTGCAAGTAGTGAAGATAGAAATAAAACTATATTATTTCAATACCCAATTCTCTGAATTTCCAATTAAAATTTCCTACAGTCATGTTTGGCTGTGGACTTTAATTAGAGAGATGATCTTTTTAAACTTAGTATCCATGGAACCTGAACGATTTGTTTCTTCTACTTTAAATTAGCAGTTGTTGGCTTTAAAAAAAAACATATATTTAAAGATAAGTATATAGACATATATCATAGTATCATTGCTATTTCTTTTTATTCTGGAATATAGAGCTATTTATTGACCATAGTTCACCTGTATTTACAATAAAGTAAACAATATACAACTGGGTTAACATTCTGTTTACTATACAGTTGTTTTTCATGGCTTTAGCTGAGCAAGAGTAACCCCGATACTGAGCAGGTTGAACCTACATGTGAAGAATGGTTGGGAGAAAAACAAACCCTGCAAGGTCAGTAGTTGAGATGACAAGTTTGTTAACCCACTTACACAGCAGGTCCTAACCAGCAGCATCGCTCACTGGCTTATTAGTTTTTTCATCAGCAAGGTCTTAAGACATTCCATGGATCACCTTTTCTGTAACCCAGATTAACTTCTGTAAAAACAGGGTGGTCTAAAAGGAACACATAAAAGCCTTGGAGACATATCAACATTTGTTTCATTTGGGTGTGGGGAGGTTTTGAGTAGTGGTAAGATTTTTTGCAAATAAAGTTTCATTCATGTGATTCTATAGGTGTGGGTTTTGAGAGAATTTTAAAGTTGCTGAATGTATTAGTCCAGGTAGACTAGAGGAACAAATTCAAGGACACACATATGGATATAAGGAATGGGTTTATATTCAAGAGGAACAGGACATTGAGAAAACATCCCAGCCCAGTCCAGCTCAAAGTCACAAGTCTGATATTAACCCATATGCCCGAAATCAGTCCACAAAGTCTCCTTCTGACTCATGAAGTCACAGGTCAGTGGGTACAGAGTCCTGGCACTGACAGGGGTCTCCCCATGGCTCCTCACTTCCAGGGCTCAGGGTCCATCAACAGCATCCCGTGGTGGCAGAAGCAATTCATCACTGACAGAGGCCTCCATGTGGCTGCCCCAGCCTCAGAGGTCCGGCACCATCAGGGCAAAGCCGTGTGGTCTTTCCACCAGCTACTCCAGCCTCCCAGACACTGCCAGTCTGTGTTGCCTGTGATTAATCATCTCTGAAACTAACTCCCAACAACTGGGAGAGATAGTTTCTCATCTTCACGAGGGAAATATCGCAAAATTTCCCAGGAGTCTCAGGTGAAAGACATGTCCACATAGAGGCCTCATTGGCTACTCAATGGCTATCTCCAGATTAAGAGGCCAGACTCCACCCCTACATTTCAATCATAAAATTAACATAAGCACATGACTGCCACACTGAATTACCGGATCATTTTTTTTGACTTAAAGACTTATGACTTACAAGGTTCTCCTCCATTTTACTTGAGGGGACCTATGTGAGATGCTAGGGGGACAGCATCCAGCCCTGTAACCCCAACAGCTCCCCTAGTACTACTCCAAACAAACACATCAAACTTGATTTCCATTCGAATGTAGTTATTCTTCTCACTGATAATTCAAAACAAGCAAAAAACTCAAGGTCCAAATTTATATATGTGTGTGTGTATTTATATGTGTGTGCATGTGTGTGTGTGTACATATATATATATATATATATATATATATATATATATATATACCAAAGCAATGCAAACAATTGTGGAGCTTCATCTTCTGCACAAGAAGGCCAACTTAGTCTCTCTTCATAAAACACAATTAGAATTTGAGGGCATTTCATGTTAGCCTCTTGCCTCTTTTGCCAGCACCAAGTCTGCCTCATCTGAATCTTTTCATTTCTTGAGAACCATCAATTCCCCACTGTTGTCCGGAGCACCCATTACTCGTTCAGGATCAAGACCTCTGGCAAAGCCCCTTAGCTTGTCAGCAGCATCTCTTTTTCTCTTTGACTGACTGTCATCAGAGTCACTGTCAGCTAAAGACTTTCTTTTTGCACCACCTTTTTCTTTACTGGGTTTTTGAAAGTTGAGAAACACTTCAATTAATTCTGGACAATCTAAATTTTCTTCAGGTTCCCAAGTATCATCAGCATCTGTAAATACCTTCCATTTTAGGAAATATTCTGCCGTCCCATTCACAACATGCCGGTCCAGGACTTCATCGAGCACAAATTCTTCTGGTTCAGTCTCTTTGACTTTTTTACTCTTTTCATTCTGTTTCTTCCCCATTGTTCTGCAATGTAGTTTCATTGGAGGCCATTTTTATTGCAGACTTGAGGAGCTAGTATTCACCACCTCAGAGCCGCTCTGGGCCGCGGGTCTGCAGTGTCTCAAGCCATATCCAAGGAGGCGGCCGCTGGGGATCTGCGCCTGTCATTGCTGTTACTATTATTAATACTTTAAGAAATTGGAAATAATAAATGTAGAAGAAATGATTTTTTGATTGCCTATATTTATCCTTGATTAGATTGTGCAGCAAACTTGAAACCTATTCTTCCTTCCCAAACTGGAAAAATTTAAATTTTCTCATCCAGATTCTGTTCTCAGACCAGACTGCTGCACAGGGCAATAGTTAACTCTAATGTTAATTGTAACGACTTCTGAAAAAATAAAAACACATGCTCTTAAAAAATGGGACATGTTGGGATATAGTTAAAATGTTTTCTTAAAGGTCTGACTATTCAAATTGTTTAATAAGCAACCATGTGAGCTAAATCGCTAAATAAAACACATCCAGTATCCTCAAAACTTAGCTGGCCATGACCACTTTCTTTTTCTTTTCCTCTTAAAAGTGATTTCACGAAATCATTTGCTACTTAAGGAAACCTAGCTTTACTGAACACCCAGAGAGGCTGTCAGAGTCTCTGACCACAGTTGTAAAACAGGCTCTCTCCCTGTTGCTGTTCCAGCTGTTCGCTATCATTGGGATCCTGTTGGACAGAACAGACTTTTCTCATTGGGCTTCCCACACTGTAAATCTTCATAGAGGCAGACTTCTACAACTTTCTCCTGCACCACGGATGGCAGTTCAAACTAATGACCTTTTGATTATCCACTATGGTCCCACCAAACCATAAAACCAAAGCCCCTGCCATTCTAGTTGATGCAGACTCCTAGGGACCTCGTGGGACAGTGCAGAATTGCTCCCGTGAGCTTCAGAGAGGGTAACCCTATCAGAGAAGAGAAAGCCAGCCTTTTCCCTTGCAGGCTGCTGGTCGTGCCTTGCAGTGAGCATTCCAAGGTGTAACCATTTCACAGTTAAGGCTCCTTTCTGGTACCCTCCATCGCCCCCCCCCCCAATTTCTCCCATATCCATTGCCAGGATAAAAGAAAATATGTGTTTAGATAATGCTCCTCTCTTACATGCAAGCATTATTTTCAAGACGTTGCTATAAAGACACAGATGTCATTAGATTCTTCCTTGAATACAGCTTACGTTCTACTAGGAAGGGCAGAGAATTCATTAATTAATATTACTCCAAAACTTGTGTGTGTGTGTGTGTGTGTGTGGTGGGGAATCCATGATCTTTGCATTCCACTTTTCCACAAACGTTTTGTAGTACCTTTGTGTGTGATACATCAGATATGCATCATTGCATCTTTTAAACACAAAATGCCATACAGGAATGCATATTGAAGGGAGTCAGTAAATATCAAAATGCATATTAATGAAGAGATCTATACAGAGATAATACTGAAAGGTAGCTAGATTTGGGGACAAGTGGGGTTGTCTCCCAAATGCCTACAAAGGCCCACACAAAGGGTGGAAAGAAATCATGCAGCCATTGGACGCCCACGGGAGGACCCCAGTGTGGCTTCAGTGTGGCTTGGCAGGTTTTCCAGAAGTAGTGTGTCCCCTGTTGAGGCTGCAAAACCTGAAGCGTTTCCTTCCTAACTCACCTGGATTACAAAACGTGCTTCTGCGACATGATTTCATGTGGTTCGGTTCGTCTTTACACTAGTGAACTCTGAACTTCCTACACTTGCTGAGCATAGGTCTTGGCACTAGCTGTCCCTCTGTCTGGCGTGTTCCGTTCTTCCTTCTGGAATTCACAGACCTCACACCTGAATTCCATTTGGTAATGTTAGGTCTCTAAAGTGGGGTACACTTCGGTTCTTGCTATGAAAAAGATAACTGAAAAGACAAAGCGAGAGCAGAAACAAATAGCTTTGTTAGGGGGAAGCTCCTGGGCGAAGCCTCATGATCTAGCAAGCAGCCCTTGGGAATGGTAGTTTTGTTCGGGGCTGGGGTATTTAAAAGAAAGGGGAGGAAGGGGAGATCCATGCAACAGCAGCAGCAGCAGTCTTTAAGGCCTAGGATGTCAGCAGCAAAGTATAGGCCTAGGATGTAGTTTATCAGCTCTGGCAGCTAAGGAGTCAGGCAGTCTGGGCATCAGTTCTCGGTCTCCTCATTCCGGGAGGCACTTGCTGACTTCGAGAGATGTGCAGGGAGAGAGTGGATCCCGGCCTGCCTCAGCTTAGCCCAATCAGCCAGTATGACTGAACAGTGTGAGTGATAGAAAAGATTCAATGGAAAGAAGGTGGGAGTCCAGGGTAGTAACAGGTTTTTCCCTTTTCTTTTTGTGAAGTGCAAAGTCATGGAAAGGTCTGTGCAGGCTATATGACAAAGTCTGATACACCTTATAAAATTTAATCTGTGTTATGCAGAAAAGAGTTATCTCCTGAAGACCAGATCATTTCCTTTTATTTAGATCTAGCAAAACATTTGCCATTTAAACCTTTCTACCATTACAGGAATATGTACATTTCTTGCCTGTACAATGATCCACAGGGCTCCACTAGTAATGCAATCTTTGGCACGAGAGCCCATACTCCAACATGCAGCCTTTCTGCCGTGTTAGGTGGTGTCGTGGACACCTATGCCCCCTCAGACGCCCTAAAGACAACAGATGACACACTGTCTGTCCCTACACCAGCCTCACAATTGTTCTAAAAATCGAGATTATTTTTTGCAGCTATTATGGCAATCCATCTGGTCCAGAGTCTTCCTGCTTTTCATCACTCTTCTAGGAATTGGTCTCCACTGATAGCATGTCTAGACTGTACACAGTCACTTCAAAGGAAAATTCTGGCCGTATCTTCTCCAAGACACACCTTTTTTTCTTCTGGAAGTCAACAGTATTTTCTATATTCTTTTATAGAATTCAAAAGCATACTTTGTCATATTCAATTCAAATGCCTTATTTTCCCACTCAACTTTCTTTATTCACAGTTCAGCTTTCACATGGAAATGAACCATTGGAAAATACGGTGGTTTGAGACAGAACCAACTTCGTCATCAAGATTGCACTCTTATTTGTGTGTGTGTGTGTGTGTGGCATCACTGCCCTGGTGGGAGTAGGAAGCCCAGCCTTGCTCCAGGAGAGCTGCTGCTGGATTTGAACTTTCAACCCTGTGGGCTGCAGTCCTGCACACAACCACTATGCCACCAGGGCTCAGCGACACTCTTATTATTACTATTCTTTTACCATTTTAAAGAAGCCTCTTGCAGACTTATCCGATGTAAGGCAACCTTTGATCTGACAGCTGCTTCCATGAGCACTGATTTTGATCGAGGCAAGATGAAATTCTTGGAACATGAATCTTTTCTGTTTATCATGAGGTAATCTATTGGTCCAGTTGTAAAGATTTTTTGTTTGCACTGAGTTATAATATAGCTAAAGTCAAGGTACCCACTTTTTCAGTCCATTTGGATTACTCTAGCTCTCCCGGGGGAGGCACTTTCCACTCTGGAAAACACTGAACTAAATAAAATTGTATTTTGTAATACTAACTATAATTACCTCTCCAATATTATCTATGGTTTAATTTTACCTTACTAATTAGACTAAATATATTCCTTAGTGATTCCTACAAGCACTATATTGATAATTTTTGAGTCTTTAGATATTATTATTTACCTATTGAAAAGCACTTCTGATGAATCATTTTTTCTGGTCAATATTGTATTTTTCATTTAATACTAAGCAAAAGAATAATTATCTTTAAGAAGACTTACTTGACTTCCCTAGGAGATGGGAAAAAGAAGAGTAAAAAGCAAGCTTACCATCAAGTCATTTTTGACTCATCGAAAAGTGTTAGGACTGTAGAACTGTCCCCGTGAGTCTCTGAGACTGTAGCTCTTAACTTAAAGGAGAAGAAAGCCTCATCTTTCTCCTGCAGCAGATGGAAGTTTCAAACTGTTGACCTTGTAGATAGCAGCCCACAATGCCACTGGGGCTTCTCTCCCAGGAGTTGCCCTTTTATATTTTCCTGTGAAATTATACACCTATTTCTATCATTGCAAATGATGCATGAATCATCAGAATAAGAATAACCAGAGTCACTGTACTACTGTATCAAAAAGAATTAGCCAGCATTTAACCATTACAAGAGGTATTATAGGAAAAAGAACAAATGGCACTGAAGAAAGAAGTTCAAACTTCCCTGAAAACATCAGCCCCAAACAAGGCTCCAGAAATTTGTGTAATACCAATTGAGATGATTCAATAAGTGGATGGAGCACAGGAAGCCCTCATTCCTCTAGTCTAGAAAATTTGGAAGACACTGACTGGGCCAACTGAGATATGTATGTTTGTGCCCATTCTAAAAAAAGATGATCCAATAGAATGCTCAAATTACAGAACAATGCCATCAATATAATTTTGCTGAAGATCATCCAAGAATATTTGCAATAGTACATTTACATAAAGCTGCCAGAGAGTCGGGCTGGTTTCAGAAGAGGGCATTGAGAAGGAACATTATTAGTGATAGTAAATAGATATTTCCTGAAAGCAGAGAATATTAAAAAGACATTTAAAAATACTTGTGATGATGCCAAAGCAATTGATCTTGAGGATCATAGCAAACTATGGATAGCCTAGAGAAGAATAGAAATTCCAGAACACTTCACTGTGTTCAAGTCAAACACATACATGGATCAAGGAGTGGTTGTGCAAACAGAACAAGGGACAACTCCATCATTTAAAAGCAGGAAATATATGTGTCAGGGTTGTACCTTCGCACCATACTTAATTTAATCTGTATGTGTGTGTCAGTACAGGTAGACTAGAGGAACAAATTTCAAAGCCACGCATATGGATATAAGGAATGGGTTTATATTCAAGAGGAACAGGACATTGAGAAAACATCCCAGCCCACTCCAGCTCAAAGTCACAAGTCTGATATTAACCCATATGCCCAAAATCAGTCCATAAAGTCTCCTTCTGACTCACAAAGTCACAGGTAAGTAGGTACAGAGTCCTGGCACTGACAGGGGTCTCCCCATGGCTCCTCGCTTCCAGGGCTCAGGGTCCATCAACAGCATCCCATTGTGGCAGAAGCAACTCATCGCTTGTAGAGGCCTCCATGTGATTGCCCCAGCCTCAGAGGTCCGGCTCCATCAGGATAAAGCCATGTGGTCTCTCCACCGGCTACTCTAGCCTCCCAGATGCCGCCATTCTGTGTTGCCTGTGGTTAATCATCTCTGAAACTAACTCGCAACAATGCCCAACTAACTCCCAACAACTAGCTTCTCATCTTCACGAGGTAAATATTGTGAGATTTCCCAGGAGTCTCAGGTGAAAGCCATGCCCACACAGAGGCCTCATTGGCTACTCAATGGCTATCTCCAGATTACCAGGCCAGACTCCACCCCTACATTTCAATCATAAAATTAACATAAGCACATGACTGCCACAATGTGGAACAAATAATCAGGGGTTGATTGAATCATATGCAGAATAACATGGCATCAGGATATAAGCTTATCAACAAACTAAAATCTGAAAATGACACAACTTTGTTGAAAGTGAAGGGTACCTGCAATGCTGATGAAGATCAAGGATTGTAGTTTTCCATCTGGATTACAAGTGAATATAAACAAGACTAAATGCTCACAAGTGGATAAATAAGTAACATCATAATAAATGGTGAAAATATTAAAGCTGTCAAGAATTTTATCTTGCTTGTATTTACAATCAATTCTCAATGAAGCCACAGTCAAGAGATCAAATGACATTCTATTTGGTAAATCTGCTACACATGACATCTTGAAAATGTTGAAAATCAAGGACATTACTTTGAGAAATAGGTGGCACATAACCCAAGCCATCAATTTTTCAGCTGTTTCATATGCATGTAAAAATTGGACATTGAATAAGGAAGACCAAAGTAGAATTGGTGCATTTGAAGAACATAGAAAATAACAAGGACTACCAAAAGTATATGCAAATCTGTCTTGGAAGAAGTGCAGCCAGAATGTTCCCTAGAGGCAAGGATGGTGAAGATTTGTCGCACAGACTTTATGTCATCAGTGGAGACCAGTCTTGGGAGAAGGACATCATGCTTTGTATAATCGAGGAAGAAGACCCTCAATAAGTTGCATTGACAGAGTGGCAATAATCATGAGATCAAATATGAGAACAATTGGTAGGATGGTGCAGAGTCAAACAGTGTTTCATTCTGGAGTATGTGGGGTAGGGAATTTTCTTATATGGTGTTATATCATGTGCCAGTGCTTTTTAGACCAACACTAGACATGTGGGATGCATCTTGCAATATCTTGGTAGTTTGTTTGCTACAATTATTGTAGAGATTCTACCATTATTGTGGGTAATAAAGGGCCTGGAGAGCCAATATCTAGCAAAGCGCAAAACCATGTCTCTGATTCCACCATTATACAACCACTTCACCTGAACCTAAATTGAGAAAGAGTTGTGATTTAATTTTCATTGTCCAATTTGCAGAAGTGTGCTAGCCTGGCTTGACTAGAGAAACAATTCCAGAGACACTCATATGTGTAAGAGAGAGCTTTATATTACAAGAATTTTATATTAAGGAAACAATCTAGCCCAGTCCTGATCAAGTCCATAAGTCTCCGATACCATTCTATAAATTCTTCTTTAGATTCACACAGCATATGCAATCATGCCAAACACAGGAAGATCACAGGCCAGTGGATAAAAAGTCCTGTGGAACTAATGTCAGTGGAAAAATCTCACCGATGGCACAGGCCTCCACTGGTCTCCTCCAGCTCTCTGAGTGTCTCAGCAGCTGGTAAAAGAAGGCAGAGGGAGGGTATGGTCGTCTTCATAGGAGAAAATGTGGATGTTCCCACAGTCCTACTGGTGGATATTATCTTGTGACCTGATCATCTACAGACTAAATTCCACCCCTTCGCTCAGGTTGACTTACTATGTAACTGCCCAAGAAGTACATTCCTAAGGCTTTAATTTTCGTTTTTCTTTATCTGAAAATTCACTGAAACCTATGCACCCCTGATGACTACTTTAAAAAAAAACAAACTTATGCCATAACTCCCAGGATTATACCTATGTGGAATCTGTGAAAGTATAATAAACTGATAATTGGCTGGGTCTTGGATTAGAAGGGAATGAATAATTTTGATAGATAAATATACACTACAATAAGGTTAACAGGATTTCTCCTTAAGATAGCAAGCCATGGGCTGAGCACCGGTGGCGTAGTGGTTGTACGCGGGACTGCGACCCACTGGGATGGAAGTTCAATTCCAGCAGCGGGCTCCACAGGAGCAAAGGCTGGGTCTCCTACTCCCACCACCAGAGGGCAATGATGCCCCTCCCCCACAAAAAAAGCCAAAAACAAAAAAAAAAAAAAAAAGAGAGAGAGAGAGAGAGAAATAGCAAGATATACTGTGCTCTTTGCACTTGGTCATAGATAACTTGCAGATAAGGGAATTATATTTTTGATACACTCTTCATCATATTTGAAACAATAAACTTTATACACCCACCACTAGTGTCCTATCCAAATGCTCTCAAGTAACATTACAGATATTTATTAGCTAGGTGTCTGCATAATTTATCATTTGATTTGGGAAACCTTTAAGAGTAAAAGAAGGCAGAGATTATAATTATTTTGCTGGGACAATAGTTTTACTCAGACTGTCTCAAAGATATGGGATGCCACCTACTCTATAGTTAGCTTGTTATAGTGCCTTTTGGTCCATGGAAAATGATGCACCTTTCTAAATCTCAATGGCTTTTATATAAAATATAAATGAGCAGGAAGACAAACTGGTTGCCTCTTTTGCTTATTAAATACAAAACAAAATAATGTCTTTTAAAAATGGTCTTCTCTGAATAACCTATCTGGTCTCTCAGTTTATTAACATTTATTTAAGAATTCTAATTAGAGAACAGTTTGTTTAAATTTTGAACCATAATCTATTCAATGACGCTAATATTTGAATTATATAAAATTCCAATATCATAATGAATTATTACTTTGGAACTCATGGAAATTAAGATGCAAAACTTGTGGGGAATCATAACATTTTATTGTTTTGGTTAGGTGCTGATAAGTCAATCATATAGTTACCCTAGGCATGAAACTACCTGACTGAAATTGTCCAGTGCTGTACCCTCTTCACAGTTGTTATGTTTACGCCAAATGGTAAAGTCTGTGTCAATGTTGCTCACTGAATGTTTTCTTCTTTGTTGATGACCCTGTATTTTACCAAGACTTGCATCTTTCCCATAAACTGATTTCTCCTGATAAAGGTCAAACAGTCATCTGAAATGAATCTAATCTGGAAGGAATAAGGTGATTTTAACAGAGGTAAACCAGTTCAGATAAACAAGGCAGCAACAGGGCAGCAGAGCAGTGTTAGCAGACTTGATACTGGGTGTCTGAATGAAAAAAGTTACAAAGGCAATTCGTATTGCTTGCATTGTTTTCTGGCTTTCACTCCTATGTATGGATTATATGAGGATAAGTAATAGAATATTGTTACCAGGCTTCTAGTTCATAAACACAGGGGCTTATTGCAAACTAGACATGTACAAACACAATTCAGTGATTGATGGAGGCTGCAAATGGGGGCTCAATAATACAGGTATTTCAGTCTTATTAGGATGCCTTCAACAAAAGAGGCCCAAAGTCATTGTGTTCACAAAATGGTAGAAACAGAAGGGCTTACTAGATTATCTGTTGAGTCAGTTAAAGTCAAGGAGAGATGTCAGCTCAGAGTTTCATAGATAGAGTTTTGGGAATCCCAAGGAATAATCTTGATATATTTTCTCAAGTAATGAAGGACAATTAAAGGGCTCCTTTTGAAATTTTAAGAAATTGAAAGCAACGATGATGACAAAAAGGTCAAGCGATTTGTGATATATAAACTGAACACAGACACAGAGACACACCGGTGTATAGCAACTTCATTTACAAGAGAGGGAAACACTGCTCAGTCCCGTGTCATCTTCACAATGGTTTCCACGCTGGAAAATTTCCCCTTTACTTGACATAGGCACAACTGAATGAAACACCGCAAAGTCTTGCACCATCTTCAAAATTGATATGTTTAAGCCTAGTGCTTCAGTCACTGCATCAATCCATCTCATAGGGAACCTTCCTTTTCCCTGCCCCTGAACTTTACCAAATATGATGTCTCCCTCCAGGTAGTGGTCTTCAGAGAGTGATGGGCAACATGTCCACACTATGCAAGGAAAAGGCCCACCATTGTTACTTCTAAATAGCAGTCTGACCACCCTTCTGTCATGATAGATCACTTTATCCTTTAGGCAGTCCATGGTACTTTCAATATTCTCCAGGACCACAACTCAAATGCATTTAGTCTTCTTTATTTACTGTACAACTTGCACATGCATATGAAGCAATTGAAAACACCATGACTTGGTCTAGGTGTACCCTTCTTAAGTTAGTTACACAAACTGTGCTATATACATATACACACAGAAATATGTATATACTCATTTATCCTGACAGGGTATCTGCTCATTCTGTGAATATAGTTTATTTTGAAAGAACTTTATTGGAAACTTTTATGTTATCCACCTTACAGCCCTGATCCTGACCCTTCACATTTCATTGTTGCAGTGGATACCAACAGGACCAAAATCACCCTAGACACAACAGAATGAAATACTGCTCAGTCTGAGTTATCCTCACAAATTTTGGGGCCCATTGTTTCAGCCAGTGTCAACCCTCATAGGGGAACTTCCTCTCTTCACTGTCCCTTTACTCTATTAAATATGTTACCCTTCTCCAGGGACTGCTCTCTCAAGACTTGAAGAAGAATGAAGTCCATCGTCCTTGCCTTGTAAGGAGAACTGTCACAGCACTTCTTCCCCCACTACAAAGACCACTTAAAGGAACATTATCTGAAGTTCTCAAAATCATTGTTTGGACATGATAGTGTAAGTCAAAGAGCACCTTTCCGCAAACAAGTTTGAGAGATGGAAATACAACCTTCAGAAGTATGTAGATAGACATAGATGGAGGATGTGTCTAGAAGCAATAGTTTCACATTTTGATATTTTTGTTTAATACATTTTCCATGATTTTGTAGTGATGCCTTTTGTCTTACCTTCAAAAATGACTTATTTTTTAGGAAAGATATTCATTGTACACTGTAGCAAGTTTGGAGAACCCTGGTGGTGTCCAGGATCATTTCCAGTTCTGTGAAGCATCTTGAACAAAAAGGACATTGGTCATAGCATACTGAAGAAGAAAACAGAATTGAGAAAATAGAATTTTAAAAACCTAAATGCAGAATTAACAGAATTAAGAGAGAGATAAACAAAAAAAAAACTGTAGGTGATAACCTTCAAGTAGTTTTTCAGACAATAGACCATACAAAGGAAAGAAAGGCAGGCATTGATTAAGCAGTAGCTCATCTTATGGTTCAAGAAGGAAAAAAAGTCAAAGTCAATAAGAGCTTAAGGAGAATGCTACAGAGTTCAGAGATGTAGGCCAAAAAGCAGCAGAACAAGGTCCAGGTGAAGACCTCACCCACATTCCCATAGTTGAAACCTTCAAATATCCAGGCACAGAAGAATCTGTTGTTCAATCTTGGGATAAAGAATGCAGTAAAGCTAGAGAAAAAGAGAAGGAGAAGGGAAAGGACAAGAAATTGCCCATCTAATGTGGGGAATCTGGAAACATCAAAGCTGAATTAGAACAGCTGCCACCAGACGGAAAGGTCAAAGCCCGACTACAACTGGTGCTTGAAGCCGGTGGACTTAGACACGAGTGAGGACTCACTCAAGCATTTCCCAGTGTTGTTCTGGCAGAGGTACATCATCAGGATCCAAGCTATTCTCTTTCCTCTACCACACATAAACTGATGAAGCATTGAAACCAACAAGAAAGAGCAAGGAAAAAGCAAACAGATGAAAGGAGGAAGATCAGACCGTACTGGTAGACAAAGTAGAAAGAGTCAATGAAATTGAAGCTATTGAAAGTGAGTCTTTTGTTCTGCAAACATTCGGATCAAGGAGTCAAAAAGCCAATGGAGCTGAGCAAAGTGAAGCTTGCAACTTCAGCATCAGGACCAGCATCAGAATAAGCTGATCTGGCCAGTGCTGAAAAGGAAGTGAACACTATCAAAATCTCTCCTGCAATCAAGTACCAAAAATGACAATTTCCTTGCCAATAGATATTTATTGATTGAGAAAACAGAGGCTGAGGAGAGAGGGTTCAAGAAATTAATTGCTCTCTGACAAGAAAGTCTAATGGGCAATCCTTCGGCTTAAAGAATAGGCATATATTTGAATTGACACCAACTGTGGCAGTCATGTGCTTATGTTAATTTTATGATTGAAATGTAGGGGTGGAATCTAGCCTATTAATCTGCAGATAGCCATTGAATAGCCAATGAGACCTCCGTGTGGGCATGGCTTTCTCCTGAGGCTTCTGGGAAATCTCATGATATTTCCCACATGAAGATGAGAAGCTATCTTCCCCAGTTGTTGGGAGTTAGTCTCAGAGACGATGAATCACAGACAAGACAAGATGGCATTGTCTGAGGAGCCAGAGGAGAAGCCCTGATGGAGCCAGACCTCTGAAGCTAGAGAGGCCATGTGGGGACCCCTGCCAGCGATGAGTTGCTTCTGCCACCACTAGATGCTGTTGATGGACCTTGAGCCCTGGAAGCAAGGAGCCATGAGGGGACCCCTGCCAGCGCCGGGCCACTGCATCCATGGCCTGTGACTTCATGAATTGGAAGGAGACATTATAGACTCGTATCTGGCACATGGGCTAATCAGACTTATGACTTTGTACTGGACTGGATTGAGATAATTTCTTGGTGGTGGGGGGGGGGCATCACTGCCCTCTGGTGGTCGTGGGAACTACCCAGCCTTGCTGCTGCTGGATTTGAACCGCCAAGTCAGTGGGCTGCAGTCCCACACTCAACCACTGGGATACTTTCTTAATGTTCTATTTCTCTGATATATAAATCGTGCCCTTATATCCATATGCATGTCTATGAAATTTGTTCCTCTAGTCTACCCGGACTAATACAACAACTTTAAAATCTAGGTTTTCTAAAGCCCACAGCATCAACATTTTGCACTTAAACATAATTTAGCTGCTTACACTTAATCTCATTTCTTCATTTTCATTTAGGTGGGTATGACAGTCATGTGACAGTCATAATTTTATGATTGAAATGTAGGGGTGGAGTCTAGCCTGTTAATCTGGAGATAGCCATTGAGTAGCTGATGAGGCCTCTATGTGGGCATGGCTTTTTTCTTAGACTTCTGGGAAATCTTGAGATATTTCCCTCGTGAAGAGGAGAAGCTAGCTTCCCCAGTTGGTGGGAGTTAGTCTCAGAGACGATTAAGCACAGACAAGATGGCAGCATCTGAAAGCTGGAGGAGCCGGCAGAGAGACCACACATCTTTGCCCTGATGGAGCCAGACCTCTGAAGCTGGAGCGGCATGCTGTTGATGGACCCTGAGCCCTGGAAGCGAGGAGCCATGGGGAGACCCCTGCCAGTGCCGGGACTCTGCACCCACTGACCTGTGACTTCGTGAGTCGGAAGGAGACTTTGTAGACTGATTTCAGGCATATGGGTTAATATTGGACTTATGACTTTGGACCAGACAGGGCTGGGATGCTTTCTCCATGTCCCATTCCTTTTGTATATAAACCCTTTCTTATATCGATATGTGTGTGTCCTTGAAGTTTTTCTTCTGGTCTACCTGGACTAACACAGTGGGCTTGACAATTTGTTGCTTTGAACTCAAGCAAGCACTGTGAATATTAAAATGAGTCTAAAATGTAAGATGGCATGAGAATGTTATGTTGTTAATAAAATTACGTACTACATTCTGGTGTGGATATAAATGATGCACAGTAAGATTTCTGAGTAACATTTGAAAAATATCAAGTGCTCATTTCAAAAATTTTGGTTAATGTCGCTTAAAAATCACACAATAACCCATAAAGATGCAATTTTATTTACTTAAGTATATTATGACTTATGGATAGCTCACTTTTGAGTGCTTCAGTCTTCATTCTTTTAGAAGCAGATCTTCTGATGTTTCTGAAGTACTTCTGAGTCGAGTCAAGTCATTGTTCTTTTGTTTAGCAACTGAATATGTTTGTTTCATCTTATGACAAATGTCTGTTTCACCTTATTGCAAATTTGGGGCACAATAATCATTCAGATAATCAAATAATGAGAATGTTAAAATGTAAACTGATAATAACATTCATTTTACAGCTTCTCTGAAAATTAAATAAATGGTGGTTTTGCTTAGAAATAAAAAGAGATACTGGGAAGCATTTTATGTAGCTCTCTCTCTCTCTGAGAGCAAAGCATGTATTTATTTATCATTTAAAATTCACAACAATAACATGGAGAGTTCAACATGAAAAAATAAATTAAACAAATAAAAGGAAACAGAACAAAACCAACCTTCAACAACATATGGTACTGTTTTTAGGTGCCGTTGATTTGACCATTTGTACAGCATATGGATCCTCACGTAGTACTGCCCCATCCTCCCAATTGATTCTATGTTTGAACTGACAGTTGCTGCCACCATGTAAATCCATCTTGTCCAGGCCTTCCACCTTATCCCTGCTTCACCTTTACTTCGCCAGGTATGGTCTCTGGGACTGGTCTCTCCTGGCAACATGTGAAAACACAGGAGATGAAGTCTGACTGCCTTTCTTCTAATACTAATTTAAAATTCAACAGGTTCCTTTGCATTTATCTATGCAAGTCAGTTCTGCACATAATCATAGGAACATAATAGTGCTGGAGAGCTGAAAGAAAATTGGATGACTCCCAACTGATCCATCTACGTCTAATGGGATTATATTCAAGGAGCCCTTGAGTAGCTGTCTTTGAATAGTCTATTTGATTGATGAGTGAAAAGAAGACAGATGATATCCTTGCTTTATGTATTGTGAGATTAGTACTTACTATGCTAAAAATGGTCTTTATCCCAAAGATCCTTTTCATTCCTTAATTTTCAAAACTGCAAGAACTATTCAAAGGAAAATTATCTTTTAGGTAGTGAACTACAATACAAATTTTAAGCAAAATTTAAATGTATTGATAAAACTAATTGCTGGTAGAAATACGAAACAAACACAAATTTTATATATACAGGCACTGAAAATTTAATACTAAGTGTTTGAGTTTACAAGAATATTAGACAAACTGGAGAATGCTTTACAAAATGAAGGATGACACAGAAGGATATGCTAGAAATATTTATACACAGAGGTCTAACATGAGAGAGAAAAGACACACTTTCTCAAAAATTAAAGAATAGAGTCAAATTCTTACCTTAAAAGTTATCCAGAATTTATGAAATTTATATATACTCAGATTAAAGAGGCACAATTATCCAAGCCCCAAACAAACCCTCTACAATGTAAATGACTCCAACTCTTCTTGGTCCTGTGTAGGCTTTCCATGGTTGTAAATCTTTCTGTAAGCAGAAAGTCTCATCTTCATCCTGCAGAGCTATTAGTGGAGTTAAACTAATGGTTTGTACTCTGTCCCCAGAGCTGTATATGATCCAACAAATAACCATGCAATTAAATTACAGTCACACAAGTGGGCCTTAGGAAGTCTGTGGGGGGAAATGTGTTATTTTTCAGTCTACTATTCTATGAACCTTTTCAAACTATTTCTTATATGAGGGATACCGCCACCTAAAGGCAGTTTTTTCATTATCTTTTAGGTGAAAACTAATACAAATTTTAAGCAAAATTAAATTTATTGGTAAAGCTAATTGCTGGTGGAAATATGAACTAAATACAACTTCTATATATACAGGCACTGGAAATTTAAGACCAAGTGTTTGAGTTAGCAAGAATATTAGACAAACTGGAGAATACTTTACAAAATTAAGGATGACACAGAAGGACATACTAGAAATACATACATACATACACAAAACAACCTTAAAACGGTCAACATGCATTCCATTATACTTAATACTTTTGGCAAATCTTTGATTCAATTCTTGGAAACATTTTTTTTTCATATCCATGTGTTTGGATGGCTGACAGCAACTCCCTTGTTTTTTTCCTTCCCCTCTTCTGTGTCAACAAATCGCTGTCCTTTCATGTCCATCTGCATACACGGAAACAAAAAGAAGTTGCACAGACAAAGGTCATGTAAGTAAAGGAATGGGGCAAGAGAGATATGTTTTTTGTCCCAAACAGGTGCACTGAGATGGCTGCATTAGCAGGTGCATTGTCATGGCAAAATCAGGTCTTTCATTTTTGAACACCTCTAACAGAAAGTTTACTTAATTAGTCTGATCTCATGGAATGAACTACAAATGCACTGCATACTAGTGAACATTTTCATCTGTTTCGGGAGTTGATGGATGTCCAGAACAAGATCTGTCATCATCAACTGTTCACCTATTCTTTTATATGAGAAAATAAACTGTACACTGAGTTGTCCCCACAGTGCTGCCCTTGTGAGCTGTGTTCAACATCACAACAGTTTCTGCAGAATTTTTTTCGGAGCAGGAAACAAAATTCTGCACCCTGTTCACTTAAATCAGTCATCACAAAAAATGAAGATTTGAACACAATAGCTATTATGACAAAGTTCACTGTGATCAGAAAGAACCTTCCCAGGCGATGCCACTGGGTACACTGACTCAGAGGAAGTTGCTCGATCCTTTGCCCAGTGGGAAAAATGTGTAATATGAAAGCTCCACTCCACCAGGGAAACTCTGTTTGGGTTTTTTTGATACCCCTTCATATATCAAAATGGGATTGCCCTGATACAAATGGTATTTACATACAGATAAAAATGAGAAACAATAGAGAACAAAAGGCAAAAACAGCAATATATTTTTTATATTATGAAATTAAAATTATAAAATGTAAAAATATGTTGGTCAACAGCTTCATAACCTGCTACACTATAATTCAGCAGTTTGAATAAACATAATATATCAAGCACAAAAGGCAGAAATAAACAAATAATACAAAATGGGTTATATAATATTCATTGAAATAACTACTCAGTGAGACCCTTTAGGCAAAAGGAAATTAAACCCAGAAGGAAAGAAAAATACAAAAGTAACTGAAATATAAATATAAACAAAATTTAATAACCCAGTAATGTGTGAAAATATTACAAATCCTTGATCAAAATAGAATCATGTTGATTTGTATTAAAAGCATTTCATACTATCAATATTATAAAAACTCATGGGGATAAACTGATGCAATTAATATGATGAAGAAATGTGTAATTTAAATGTAAATTTCAAATGGAATTCTATTATTAAAAGAGTAACCTCTCCAGGAGAGCTATCTAAATGTGAATAAAATAGAAATGAAATCTAAAAACCTTGATAATTAATAAAAATTAGGAAAATAGGAAAGTAAGAATAAAAAGGGTGGATAAATAGAAAATTGTATTCATAGCTTCTTGTGCCAACATGCCAAAGAAGATAGGTAGGTCTGTTGTGACAACATGGCCAATGAACACACCATGTTAATTGAAGGGTGAGATAGAAAAGACTGGGCGATCCCTGCCCTTGCCCTCTTGCTCTGGGATCTTCAGACCAGCCAGCTCCCTTGTTCATCCTGTTCCTCAATCTCCAAGCAATACTACATGTGGGACACCAAATCGTGGACTGTGTAGCTGTGAGTTGAAGTTCCTTCAACCCTGCTTCGCCAAACTCCTGGAATATACATCTCTTGACCTGGGACTGTTGGACTCTGTCATCGGGTTGACTGTTGGTGAGTTGTTTTGCTGTTTGCTGCTTGTGACCAGATAGCTTGGATTGCTCTACAGAGGACTACTTGGTGGCCCTTAAGCCTCAAAAGACTGCCAATGTACTAGCTGTCTCACATAAGTGAGTTGTATGGAGCCATTTGTACTGCTTTATAGATTAGTTAACTGTTTCTTTCTTATCTTATATACCTTTCTATCAATATATATATGTAAAAAGAATTGCTAGTGCCCTGATTTTGTTTCTCTAGAGAACCCTAACACAATAGCATAAATACAAATGGAACACATCAATAATAAAATGGATGCAGGTAGACTGATAAAACTGAACTATTAAATGATTAAATGACCCAGATCATTTGATTAGATTTTTAAAAATCAAGGTCTAAAACAATATAAGGACTGGAAAGTATAAAATAAAGGGATTTATAATCTACTTGTGATGTTTAGGTTGGGCCAGGGTATTATTTTAATAATAGAATGCCACTTGGAGTTTACATTTAAATTACATATGTCTTGTGAATTTATTGGGCCAGGGTTCACAGTAGTGAGGCAGTGATCTTCCATGATGGAATCTGCCACATGTAGTCAAGCCTGCGAGAGGACCTACATCTAGTTATCAATTCTGTGAACAGGCAGCAGTTGCAGTGGAGTGCACCCCCCTTAATTAAGTTGCTGCTACGGTATAATTGGAAGAAAGACTCCATGGGGATTAGCCAACTCCTTCTGCTGAATCTGAATCCCTGTCATTTTATGATAGAGAACATTATAAATCGTGCTCCTTGGCACAACAGAATTCTATTGATAGTGCCAACAGACAGAGAACCTTGAGGCACGTGGAGTAAGGTAAAAGTGCAATGCCTTATGATTGGAGCTCCCTTTGAACCACTGAAAGGTGGTTTTGGGTTTTAATATTTTCTGCTTTCTTTTTTATTGAGGTTTTTCTTTTTTGTCTAGTGATTATTATTATTTTGTTTGGTTTCTTACTATTGGTGCTTTGGATTATCTTCTATATTTGCAATCCAGGTTAGGTAAATCTATAGAGGCAGGAACTGGATTGATGATTGCCTGGGGACATGACAGTCAGGATAGAGGAAATTGGGGCAATGATGACCAATCCTAGAAGAAAATGTTCTAAAATGGATTGTGGTGATGATTGTACACATCTTCTTAATATTATTGAATTATCAATTTATACAATATGTGAAGTATATTTCAGTAATACTACTACTTTTTAAAGGAAAGAAAGAAATAAAAGACAAAAATAGATGTCAGAAGATACTTTGAAAATTGTTCTAGAACATAGAGAAATGTAAGTCAAAGGAAGACATGATGAAGTAAAAAGCCAAAGAGGAAATATCAAAGGGCAATTCTAGAAGACAATGTGAAACATTATCACATATTGCGCAAAGACCTGGAGTTAGAA